>JAMKCH010018888.1:0-45398 GCA_023653785.1 Ophioderma brevispina
GTGACAACAGTTTTCGACATGATTGGATATTTATCCTTGACTACATCCTGTTTAATTTTATGAAATGTTTCATTGCCAATAAAAATCTGATTATCGTAAAGGTGCTTGTTCGATTCATTGTATATTGTGTTCTCTACTATATGAGAGCCTTTTTCACTTGTACATAAGCCCCGTCAAGTACTGTGGGAAACAAACGCAGTTTTTATGTAGATGCAAATAATGCATGTTGCACAAGCCTATTCAATCACTGCTGCTAATATTGATGGTAACCACTAAAAACGCGGTTTTTGTTGATATCTTGGGAATGAAATGGATTTGGAGGGCTCAAATTCAGGACGACATGAGAAGAAAAAATGCGGCCCTTCTCATCTGATATCAAAATCGATACTCTTCGGTAAATCAGGGGCGGTCCCAAAGACGATCGGAACAAGCACCTTTAAAATTCAAGTTTTACATGGCGTTCTGGGGAGAATGGCATATTAGGGGCGTTATAAAACATACAAATCATAACCTTTGGATTTGTTGTAGGCATATTACTTTTAGGGAAAAATCCCACAATTTTCTGATTTTGGCAGAGATCAGAGATATAGCTTGTGCATGTCACTATAATCACTATTATATCAGTTCTCACATTGTGTCACCACTGCTTAAAATTGTTCTAAAAATAAGAAAAATTTGCCATGGGTCAAACAACTGGGCAGATAGGAGCATTGTGTTAGAAAGCTCCAATGACTAAAAATAAATGATTTGCCGTCAGGTCAGGTTTCCTTGCAGGGCCTGCTACTGGTATCCTGGTGACCAGTGCTACCTGTCCCAAGGCCGAGCTGTCGGCGGCTAAAAACCGTCACCGCGTGATTCCTAAGGAAGAAAATCTGATGAGGGGGGTTGCTGGTTACCACCCCCCTTGGTAGAATGAAAAAGAAGATCTACCTACAAGGCATCAGCTCTGGAGAAACTATTGGTGGCCATCCACAGCACGTGACTGCTTGTATTGGGTTGGCGTAGTTGCCCAAAGGCTAGCCCACTGCCAAAAAAATGGGATTGACGCAGGAAAGGCATCTAGTCAATTATCTTTTGCTCCAATAAATCCTCACACAGCAGTATTGCTGAGTGGAGATGTATCGGCCACCCCCGTTAGCGGGAACAAAACCGGTTTTGAAACTTTGGTTTAAACTAACTTGCACATTTTAAATCTGTCTTTCAGTCAAGCAGATAGAAGTTTTAATGACCTGACACAATATCCTGTATTTCCCTGGTGCTAGACGATTATGACAGTGTGAGTTGATCTGAATAAGCCAGACACATTCAGAGATCCAGTAAAACCCATGGGGCTCTTAATCCGAAAGATTAGAAAGATTTAGTTAAATGTAGTAAGGAGGAAAACGATTAATTGTTTTAAAAAACCAACCCAATTTGGGAAGTTATATCACAGCGGAATACCGAGATCTTAGTAAACCCATGGGTGCTCTTAATCCAGAAAGATTGAAAGATTAAGGTAAATGTAGTAAGGAGGGGAAAAAAGAGTAGTTTTAAACAAACCAACCCAATTGGGAAGTTTTAACTCACAGCGGAATACGCGGGAAAATTGGAAGATTTCATATATTAATTTTGATACTACAAACACAAAGGAAACTGCTTTTATGGAGGCATTACCAATTTAAACAACTTAGCAGTTAAATTGCATTAATAGCTCTATTTCCTTATTATATTGGAAATCATTTGAAGAAGTTTTTAAAATTAAAAAAAAAAAAAAAAACACTTCTTTTTATTTTTTCACAAAAAAAAAACAAAATGGAAAATTAAGATTTGGTTACTTATCAAAAGAATGTTAATTTTTTTTTCATTGTGTCCCAGCTGAAATTTTATGCCTGAGGAAATGTTTCTTTGTAGGGGTATGAACAAAAACATCTCCAATGTGATCGACCACTCTATCTAAAACACACACATGTCTAAGGGCTCAAAGCAAACGTGGACCCGGACTCAAAATTTGGCAAATCAGATTTTTTGGTTTAATGCTTTCCGTATGCGGATTGGAACGAAAACATCATTGGACCACAATCAAGGTCACCCACTCAAAAAGTCTCTTTCTTACTAAATAGTTGCATAATTAACTTAACAGGAACGATTGCAAGGGACATGCAGAACCACAGTTTCTAGGCTCCACTATCCACACCCGCATGTGTTACTATTAAACGATTGCACCTGAGTACTCCCTTGTCTACAGTAATGCAGGTTTGGACCAGCCAGACAGGCAATTTAAGGTACATTGACTTTTCTCCGTACTTGTACTCCCCTCATTTTTGTGTCGCCCGGACCTTAAGGTGCTTGTTCCGACGCTTTTGGAACCCCCTGATTTAAAACAGGAGTCTATAACTTTAGGGAGGGAAACCGAGCCAGGACACTTGAAGCCACCTTTTTGTGAGTATTTTGCGGTTCTAGTAAGCGTCTAGTGCGACTGTGATACCTGAGGGGAGGGCGCTGTTCAGCCCTTTTATGGTAAGTGGGGGGGCTTATGGAGGCCAGATTTAGCGCGGTATGTGTGATCCAGTGAAATCACTGACTGGACGACGTCAGCCGTTTCGCAGTAAACAACCATGGAATTTCAATGATGAACTTTATTTTGATGGACGTACACCAAATCGGACATGCAGTGCCGATTGTTTCTCGCAAGAAAACATCCTGCAAACGAATTAGCGTTGATGGCCTGACAATGCGCATGGGAGTTGGCATGCTGCGCAGGCTAGGGCTGGCTAGCTCACTTGAACTTGCACAGTGTCGATAGCGAGCTTAGGGCCGAGGCGAAAAAACTTGACTTTTTTGTATTGTATGTATGCTGTAATGTTGAATGTTCTTGGTCATGGTCGGGACAAAACGAAACGAAACTCCGGTTGGATGTCAATGAAGAATATTATGAATGTAAGTAAGTACAGTCTGTTGTGAGCCTAACTTTGTCGATGTACTGACATGACTGGGTGAGGTGTACATCATGTACAGCATGCATGGCAGTGGTCCAATTTCAAAAACATGTCCAAAATAAAAAACCATTTTTCTCATTTAGCCTACGGAGTCATTTAGCCCCCACAGAGTGGGGGATTGGAAAAGATGGAGCATTAGACATAAAACAATTATTTGATCCCCAGTTTAGGTTTAAAAAATGTATGGTCCCTTTGTTTTAAGTTTTTGATCCCCAAAAGCAGATTGCAGAGTTATGTACAAATCCTCTAGGGGGCTGAACTAGGGCCGGGGTGGGTCCAGCCTATTCAGAGGAAGGGGCCCTGACCAGGTAACAAGTGACAATAGTGCGTCAGGCGACAATCATGTGGCCCAGGGCTGGGTGTGTTCTTCTTCCACACAAAGCGAGATACCCTGCAATATGCGCTTTGCTAAATATATATTCTTATGCAAGCATTGATAGAGTATAAGTAGTAGTAAAACCAAGTTTTAATCCGGTTTTGTTCCCGCAACAGGGGGTGGCCGGATGTCCCTCACATGTAGAATCGCCAATTAATCCCTCCTTCCAACGTTCGGCCGTTTCAAACCGCATCCCCCATTCATCAAACCCAACCTCCTACTCTCCCCTCAACTGCTTCCTCAAGTCCTCTTTTGTCGGCCCCTCTTCCCTCAGAACCACCCATCCTCAAATAATCAAAACCCTTTTTAAACATGCTACTAACTTTCTCAGCACGTGCCAATACCATCTTACACCAAATCGACCTAGAACCATTTAAATTTGGTAAGTAAATTGCCAACAAATATCAAGGTTTGGGTAATGGCCTTAAAACAACAAAATGCTACGTCATGTTACGTGACGGTTTAGGTCATTTTGTTAACTTAATAAATTAAAAAACAGAAAAAAACTAAAAAATCAATAAAACTCAAAAACTTAAAAAACACACACAAAAATGGGAAAATTTAGAAAGTCGGTGTGGAGGCCCTGGGGGTGGTTGCCGTCTCGGGTGTGATGGCCCTGGGGGGGGGTGGGGGGGGGGGGGGGGGGGGGGGGGGGGGGGTGGGTGCAGCTTCGGGTGTCCCCGCGTGGCGAAGGCGGTGGAAGCCCCACTCGCAACAGTTGTGTTCCTAGCAAAGATGATAAAACAATTTGTACACTAAGTTACAAGCTAGCTGCATTCTCAAAGGTGAACTAGGGTTAAAAATAGTAATGAATTTGTTTCTGGACTAAAAGATATTAGTAGGGTTGGGCATAATGTGGTTTTAACAACACCTTTCTAATGGAAAAAGTTGATGTTTCCAAAAATTAACCAATTGGATAATAAAATGACAACTTGGTAAAGTTATGTTTTTGAAGGCGAATAATATTACTTAAATTTTGATCCCAATTAAGACCGGCTGGAATTTTTGATCCGACTTTGGGACCCATTTTATTTATTTTATTGTTTGATCCTATATATTTAAACCCCCACCGCGTATTTATGAACACTCCATTACCTTGTCAGGCTTAGAAGGTGTTGATTTAAATTGTATGGGCAAAAAGTGCCTCATTTGGCCAAACAGGTCACCCTTGCCTTTAATGCCACTGCCTAAAAACTGTTACTGAACAGGGCCTATGCCCCACACTACAAAATGCAAACACCCAGCGAACTCAAAAAAAATCTGTATTCCTCCCGTTCGATTATTATTTTGAGTTGTGAAGCAGTAGTTAGTTAGTTAAAGGGATAGCGCGATTACTAATCCCAAACATCCAAAATGCATTTCCACATTTTGTAACCCATCAATGATGGGTTGTTTGCGATCGAGAGCGGGTTTTAATAGTAGGGTATTGTTAGCGGAAACTAGTCGGCCGGTTTATGTCCATTTCCGCCGGAAATCGGCAAAATGTTCTAGAGGTGGGGGGCGTTTGTGTAGGAATATTTTTTTTTTTTTTAATTTTAGTGACGGCAGTAGTTTGGGGAGGTTTTCTCTTTTCGGGCATGCTTTGGATGCCTCGCTTGTGTCTTTCTTACTGAAAGCTATTGCTTTGTGTGCGAGTGTTAAGCGGTGCTTGCGGGTATACTTCAGGCGAAAATGAACTGAGTCAGTCTGAGTGGCAAGGACAGAGGTCAAACCACGATTGCAAGAGTAAGATCATTTGCATATCGACTTGCAACCGCGCTTGAGCGATTTAGTGTAAACAAGCCATGCACGGAGCCCGGACCAAGCTGACGCACCATTTTATAATTAAATGTTTTTGGGGAAGGGGAGGAAGTGGAGCTTTGGTTACAGTGTTTTTAAAATAATAAATAGGAGGCCTGTTCGATAGCTTAAATTGTAGGGGTGGTTTTCTTCTTACACGTTGGGCCTATTGTTATATTTTAGGAATGTAGCTATATTTCTTATTTTGGAGAAGAGCTGTGATGGATCATTTGCAAGCAAGTCTCCCTTTATTGTAAGGTGATGTCGCCTCGGGCTGTGCCATGCGACATATTTACCGTTCCGACGGATCCATTTGTAACTCATAGGGTACTTATGGCTGAGACTAAATATACTACGTAGGTATATTAGTCTCAGCTTATGGGTTCTTCGACTGAAAAAATGGTAATGATACATAAGTAGTATGGAATCGGTTGTTCAAATTTAATGGCGAAACAGAGGTATGCTGTTGTGTAAAAACAGAAATATATTGGCTATTGTTGTATTATTATTGTAGTATTTCATTATGAGATATGGCCATTGAAGGTTTGGTAACAAGTACTAAATATTCGGAATCATGGCTCCCGCCTGGCTATACATATATTGGGGTTGTTTTATAATGATATTCAAAAAACATGATTGGAATCACAGGTTAGCTGGGCGGGGAGTCAGACCTGAAGTTGTTATTATGGTGATGGCCGGCGGCATTCGCAGTTGTGCTAATCTTGGTGCGGAGACAACTGAATAAATAGCAAGCTGCAAGCCTATATGCATTCAATCTGTACCGTCTCTAATAGCGCTAATGTGCAATAAGGACAATGACCGTCAGTAAATTAGGCATGTGTTTTCTTATGATGTTTACATGTGTCAGAGGAAAATGCTGCATCATTGAAAATGGATTTTATATAAGCCCTTAATTCCCTTTGTCCTTAGGCCTAACCCTTGTCACAGAGAAGTTTTGGAAGTGTCGATTAGAAGAAAATATGTGGCCCGAACACCTGTTTCATTGAACAAAAGTAAGATGGCATTTCATGTTTTATACATCATCTTGCATATAGATAGTTAGTGCAAAGCAGATCGACTAGAATTGATTTTTCTAGGCGTCGACAACGTTTTAATTTTAATTTACAATGACAACGGAAAGGTTCGAATCTATTAGGTTGAACCACACCGAATGTTGTTGTTGGTGTCACAAAAGATTGTGCACACCACTGCCATTTGTTATTGGCTCTATATCGTTACTTTGTCCCTCCCGCGGTAGTATTTGCAGGATGTTACTCCATCATCATGTTGCCCGGACGTGCAGCATATTGATCTTACTTGGTTGCAGTCACATAACAGCAGGCGTGATGTTGTGTTGGTAAGATCGCATGGCCAAATGTCATGTGTAAATTTGAATTAATACATTTTGGCCAAACTGTTTGACGCGGTGGAAAGCCTTCATTAAAGCTTCTGGAGGGGTGTTTCACTGTCGAATTCGACATCAGTTCCGGAAGGTTCTAGCATGAGATTTGGACGTAACTTATTACACTTCATGGTTTAGTTATATATCTGACTATTTACGCGAAATGTTAGTTTGTTGCAACATGAAACCCTACATGATTCTGTATTATGGCATTTAAAATTAAACTAGACACAATCGACACTTCGTTTTGATTGCTGCGAATCCATTCCTGCGAATTCGTTATGGCCCATAGGATTAAAACTATAACCATCACATGGCCCAGTGTGATTCCAGTAAGGCCGACCATTTCAATACCAGGCCTAACATGTTTAAAACATTGCTGTTAACTGGTCTATCCAAATGATGACCTTACCTGAAGGCAATGTTGTGGTTTGTTCCTAATTGCATTATACACTGTTGCTATGTTCTTGACGTTTTTGGCTCAAGTGGTCGAGCAGGTCACAATATCACGTGACCTAGATAATTAAATGTGATGGCCCTTGGCGGTTATCAGCGAATGAGGAAATTGTTCATAAATCTGGCGCGACCTCAGTCAAGATTACACCCAATAGAAATTTCTTTCAATCGGGTATAGTGTTGCCATAGCATCAGCCCCGCTTGTGACGAATGTTTTATAATAAGCAACACTAATTACCTAGTGCCCGTGCATGTGGACGTACCTGCACCGCAAGGCCATTGATGATCAAGAACCAGGCGGGAACCAAGGTTTGAAACATACGCGGAGTCGGCAACAAATTCACTCTGTCTCAGTAGGAGGAAAGAGATGATGACGCTTTTAAAACTGTGCTATGAAATAGGCCAAGTATAAGCCAACGGCCCTCAGAACAAATCACCATGAATTGAAGCGTAATTTATTCCCTCCAAAGCCATGTATGTTCGTAGGATGTCCTAATTACGTCACCTGGGACAGGGAATTTCCCGGTTTTTACAAAACGCAAAAAGGCGAAGGTAGTCCTGAGCAGACTGACTCCACACCAGAAAAGCGGTGCTGGTAAATTGACAACACGCCTCTTCTCGTCAGCACCGCTTTTTCAGAGAACGTGATTCACGGATGATCGAATGTCTGATTATCAAATCCAATCAGTCGCAAATGTTTTATTACCTAACACAAAAGCATGCAATAAGAAATAAGCTACGCCTCTAAGATGAAATTAAGGCTAAGAAACAGCCGCCCGATTTAAAATGGCTGCGCCATCTGAACGCACGTATGTCAAAGGTGTCATTTCAAGATGATCTTCTTGACACAGCGTGATCAATTGTTTTTTATTCTTTTCTTACATGACGTCCGAACAATTCTAAACAAGGCCTGGTTCCTGCATAAAAAATGAACGAATTAAATTCAATTTATGCTTAAAACTTCCAAAAATGAAAACCGAACCATGAGTGTAACGTTAAACTATTACTAATCTTTCCGTATTTTGATAAATGAAGAAATATTTTTTTAATGAGAAAATAATAAGAAAAGATTCACGCATCGAAAATTTTCCAGAGTAGACGTGTGTTCGTACCTTTTGGAAATCACAGCGCAGCATTAATTACATAGCGAAAAAATGGTTCCCCCTTGAAAATTGGACCCAGGATATCATTTCCGAAGTACTTTCAAAGAGAACTTTGACATTACTTTGACTTTAATCTAATAAGAAAATATGGGAAATTTTAGTCGACAACTTAAGTTATTTCAAGAGAGTGCCATTTGCATAGCACGCACGTAGCCAGGTTCTGATTGGTTAATATCGGACCTTTGACTGCACGCACAAGGTCGTCGCACTATCAATGTTACGTTCAGCTTCATGGCGAAATAAAACAATACAAGTTTAGTGCACGGTTTCTTCGGGTTTCATACGATTAAACCATTTTTTTTATTGTTACCTTTATTTACTTTTTTGCACGTATTGTTCCAATCAGAATCTGAGGTAGTAAAATATTTTCTACTCAGGTTCAGCCAATAATCGTAGTATAGTGTAAATTCGTGTAAATCTGGTCATCTCAGTCTCCCGCTCAGTCTTAATATAGTAATAAGCATAAAGAAAATCGAATCTGTTGGCATTTGTTTATTTATTTTTCCAGTATTTTTCCGATCGTCTCATTTATTCTTGGGGGAATGCCAAGGGCCACGGACGGTATAGAGTCAGTGTGAAGGGTCACATCTTCGTTCCATGTTCGCCCAGACCGGTTCATCATGTTATTTCGATTTTTTTTCCCCCCAAATTTTCATTGAATCTCATCGTCAATGTTCCGCTAGAAATTATCCATAACACTCTCAATATGACGATCGAATGTCCGACTAGAACAACACAAGAATGTGAATACAAATTTGGATCATGGTGATCCCCAAGTATTTTACACACACACACACACACACCATGTGTGCGGAGCTAACAAGTCGAGTACACGCACATGTAAGTATGACATGACGTGTTATCAAATGCACACCTAGTATGGCCCATTAGCCGACGACCCGAGTAAAAATGTTGGGGAAGCACTACTCCGTCCACGATAACTTTCACCGGCTATGTTTTTTTTATGGGAAATTCTTGATGTCAACAGTTTACGCAGTAGGTCAATAAATGCATCATCTATTTACCGTGGTGGCTCTCGTCTGTCTGTTGTCTGTCGGGGTGTTGTCTGTTGATCGGCGTATATTTTCTCGGACACCAAGGGTCGAATTTCCTGAAACTTGGGGGTGGGTGCCCCTTGACCAAACGAAGACGAGTGTGTTTTTAGTTAGTGGATCAAAGGTCATCAGGGGTCATTCAAGGTAAGATGAGGTCAAATGGGGTAAACATTGGTGTATGGACATGAACTGGAGTGTGGGGTCGATTTTTTGAGGCGAAAATTTGAAGGTCACACAAGGTCATAGGGGTCTTTCAAGGGTCAAAGGAGGTTAACCTTGGTTTCTCGGACCAAGGGTTGCACGTCCCGAAATTTGGTGGGTGGGTGCCGCTTAACCGTCCGAAGACCGAGGGTATATTGGTTAGTGGATCGGAGGTCATCAGCGTCATTTCAAAGCTCAAAATGAGGTCAAATGGGTAAACGCTGGTGTATGGGACATGAAACTTGAGGGTGGGCGATTTTGATGTCTCGAAAAATTTTGAAGGTCACGACAGCGTCATTAGGGGTCATTCAAGCTCAAAGGCGGTAAACCTTGGTTTCTAGGACATGAGGGTTGCACGTCCCAACCCTTGGGGGTGGGTGCTCCTTGACCCTACGAAGACGAGGTTGTAATTGTTAGCGGATCAAAGGTCATCAGGGGTCATCAAGGTCAAATGGGTCAAATGGGGGTAAAACATGGTGTATGACATGAAAACTTGGAGGGTGGGGTCGATGCCGAATATTTTGAGGTCACGGCAAGGTCATAAGGGGTAATTAAAGGTAAAGAAGGGTTAAACGTTGTTTCTCAGAGACCGAGAGTCGCATGTTTCCTGAAACAGGGTGGGTGGGTGCCCCTTGACCGTCCGAAGGCCTAGGTTGTATTGGTTAGTTGATTCAAAGGTATCAGTGGCCATTGAAAACCAAGTATGGTAAACGTTAGTGGATGGACATGAAACTTTGAGGTTGGGGGCAACTTTCTGATGCGAAAATTTTAAGGTCACGACAAGGTCTTCGGGGTATTCAAGGTCAAGAAGGTTTTAAACGTTGTAGTCGCATGTTCCTGAAATGTGGGGGGTGGCCCCTTGGACCGTCGAAGACCGCAGGTTGTATGGTTAGTGGATCAAAGGTCATCAGGGACATTCAAGATCCAAATGGGTCAAATGGATGGTAAACATTGGTAGTATGGACATGAAATTGGAGCGGGTGGGGTCAATTTGTGACACCAAAAATTTTAACGGTCATGCAAGGTCATTAGGGGTCATTCAAGGTCAAGAGGTACAATCGGCAAACATTGGGTATGGCCATGAACTTCAGGGTGGGGATTGCTTGTTGAGTGCCAAAAATCTTAAGAGCCAACAAGGTCATCAGTGGTCATACAAGGTCAAAGGAGTTCAAAAGGGGGAACTTTGTGTTATCCAGACGAAACTTGGATGGGTGGGGTCCAATTGTTGATACCACAAATTTAAAGGTCATAACAAGGTCATCAGGGTCATTCAAGATCAAATTGGGGTAAACATTGGTGCTATGGACATGAAACATGAAGGTGGGGGTCATTGTTGCTGCGAAAATGTAAAGGACAACAAGGTAATTGGGAGGTTATTTAAGGTCAAAGGAGGTCAAAGCCTATTTTCTTGGAGACGAGGGCCGTCGTTTCTGCACTTGGTGGGTGGGTGCCTTGATTTTCCACAGACTGAGTTTGTTAGTGAAGCCAAGGTCATCAGGGGAAATTCAAGGTCAAGGAGGTCAAATGGGTAAACATTGGTGTATGGACGTGTGAAATTGGACGGTGGGGTTGATGTGCTGACAAAAACCTTCAAGGTCATGACAAGGTCATCAGGAGTCATTCAAGGTCAAAGGAGGTAAAATGGATGTAAAACGTTTGGTGTACCAAATGAAAGTGGTGAGCGGGGATGATTGTTGATGGCGAAAATGTTAAGGTCATGTTAATTTTTCATAAAGGGGTACACTCAAAGGCTAAAAAAAACAAAGGGATGGTTTTCAAAAATCCCAAACGAATACAACAACTTTGCATTCCCTAACACCATCCCAAGTGATGGGGTTGTTACTTGCATCCATTGATTCACACTCGTTTTATTCTCTCGCATTATCGCTTGGCTATGCTAATCCCTGTAAAATTAGTTGTATAGTTAGTTATAGTTAGTGATTTAGGTCAGTCGGTTAAAAGTTTAAGTCCGTTTCCTAGGAGGGAAAAAAAAACAACTGAGGGAAGCTTTATTCAGCTTTCGGGGATCTTTTTACAAGGTTTCCCTTCAGGGACATGTTAGGGGTTTAAATACCCCTATCCTCCTGAGCTGGGGGACTCCTTCATATTGTTACAATTATTAATGTCATCTTACTTAAAATCAAACATAGGGACTGGATGTACAATAATTTCATGTGAAGTTCCAATAATTGGGAACTTCACAGGATGCACCACAATATACTGGCCCTTTTTTCACTAAATGCCCCGGGGGGGCATTTAATCAGCCAAGAGAAAATACAAACTAGGGGCTGTAAAAATATAACGAATTCACAGCCAAGGATTGCAAACCAATTTTCCCTCCAAAAAAAAAGATAAAGTACTTCACACCCTTCACATATTTATTTTGAAAATTCTTTATTGCATGACCAAAAATTTTCCATGATGGAGCTTCATTTGGAAGCGCCCATTTTTTTGTCCGGCCTTGACTGAAAATACACCATGATTGCAGTGCAGGGTCGTGGGCCAAATTTTTGGGAGGAAAACAAATCCCCCTTTAAAAAAACAAAACAGTGCCCCTCCCTCCCATAAAAATAAATTCCAAAGTGGACGGGCATTAAGCCAGATTGGAATGCCGGACTGGCCAGATGGGTATTTTACCCTCCAGCAGAGTCCGTCGCCCATATTATATTTTGGGACTGCGATAAAGTTGTGATCGGAACTGGGGTATTTTAAACTTGGGAACTCAAAAAAAAACTTGCCGATGTGTTGTTGGTTGGTAAAATAGTGGTCTTTTTCTGTAAAAGCTACAGGAGGGTTACAAGTGCCCAGGCAAGGGCAATTAGTTGGGCAGAAGTAGTTGGATTAGTGCTGGTTTTGGCAGTGATTCGGCGAAGTGCTGATTTAATTGCCCTTTGGCTGGGGCATTTAGACCACAGGCGTTGGTAGATGTGTGGTAGGGTAAAGTAGCAGAAAACCTATTTTTTCAATTGGCAAACACTTTCATTTTTACTAATTTGAAGTAGTCATAAAAGGACAGCTTTAAAAGGCACTATTTTTTAAGATTTTTTTAAATTATACGGAGTAGGGGTGGGGGGAAACCCACTGGGCATATGCCATGTTCCCAGTCGTCCTGGTCCCTGGGCATCATTGGAACGCAGTGTTTCTAAACACTTAAGTGATTTACCCCATGCGAAATAAAAAATAAAAAAAAAAAATAGGGTTAGGTCTTTCAAATGACATATTAAATTAAAAAAAAAAACAATGGTTGCAGGAGAGTAGTGTTCCTATTAAACCCCAAAGGAATGACATGTCATGCCAATTTCAAAAAGGAGACAAAATGCCTCTACATAAGATATGTTTAGCCTTACTTATGCTGATAACTGGTGGATTTAGGGAACGTTCAGAATCTACGATAGAGAAGTGGGCTGGGAGATTTGCAGAATGACCACAGCAAAGTTACACATTCCCCCTCTTGCTAGATGTAAATTCACATGGACTCGCCCATACCCTCATTGAATTTTAACAACTTAAATTGTAAAACCGAGAGCAAGACCACAAAATCAAACCCCCCCCCCCCCCCACCATTTAGTGGGTGGTAAGGTGTGCATGGGCAAGATGCAAACCTATGATTAGCAACTCCACAAGTATGCCACATTATTTGTCTGATCATAAGGATTCCAAAAAAGTATAGATTTGTTACTAACTACAGCCTAAAAGTTTTGGAGTTTTGGAGCAAAAATCAATAAAAAAGTCATTTTCAGTTATACCAGGGGGTCAAATTTCAAACGTGCTCTGATTGGATTTAAATTATGGTGCAATTATTGAGATTAGCTCATATGATTAAAATTAAGGGACAGTTCTGACTGTCTGAAATGCTTAGTTATCAATGTAGGGGGCAAATAAAGGTCTACGTCCATTGTATTCAATGGGGCTTGACCTTCATTTCCCCCTACTTAGAACTAAGCATTGGAGACACTCAAAACTATTTTCTTATTTGGAATGCTATGCCCCCCCTCCCACCAAAATTTTGCATTTGAATCGGTTGCAACTTTAAAATTTGGAAACCCCCTGTCAACTGAAATTTAACCTTTTGACATGTTTTGCTGTTTAATTAACCTACTCCAAAACTGTGGGTTGTAGTTAGTAAAACTATACCTTTTGGAATTCTTATGGTTGGACAAAGGATGTGGGCAGTACTTTCAACCATGACCGAGGAATCATTTTAAAAGTTTTTACCCCTGTGTAAATCCGTAATTGTCCCCTACCTGGTTATAAGCTACCATTCCAGAAATGCTATCATGCAGTTTTGTATAGAGGATCGTTGTATGAGGCTGAAAATAAGTATCGTTTGTCCCTTTCCGGGGATACCAAATTTGGCTAAAATTCTTTGATAGCCTTAAGGACTTATTAGTATTTATTTAGTATTTTACAAAGGAGACGAGGACATTTCCAGAGAGTGCACCCCATTTTTTTTTTAAACCAGGTTTTGTGGTTTTGTTATTTAGGACGCTCATCTATGTAGTATATAAGACCCGAGGACGGGACTAAGACAAAAAACATTGTCTTCAGGTCAGGGCCGTAAGCCGGGGGTGGGGGGTGGGGGGGGATTTTTAATTTTTGTAAAAAAGTCCGCTTTATCATGTTGAAGGTTTGCTTTGCCATGTTGAGGTCCGTTTGTGTTATTAATCTGGCGGCGTGTTGATTGTCAATGTTGTAGTTAGCGACTACATTTGGTCAATTACAGTGGTTTTATACGCATATTACTGCGTGGATCTATTTATAGGTTTGTAAACGCCGATTGATGTTTCTTGTCCGTCTCCCCCCAATCCCCCCACCCCATCCCCCAGACCACGCCTTCAAGGTTTGGATGCGAACGGTAAAAAAAATTGGCGGCAACACGGCCCAGCGGCAGAAAGAGCCGAATTTTTTTTTTCACGACAAAAGAAAAGGGTCCATTCTAGCAAAAATCCGCACCCCCCAAAAAAAATTCATGGCATACGGGGCCTGCTTCCATGTACTGAACAATAATAACAATTTTTACCAATAACCCGTTCGAAATGTTCTCGGTTAAATGTTCTACAACCCAATAAGTGACAATTTAGAGAAATTTGTAATCTTCAGGAAAATCTCCCCATGGCCCCATACCCCTTTAACTACAGATTCGTTGTTTCATTATACCGATTACAGTCGCAGATTATTGCGAAAATTTATTGATTTAAACAATTTTTCAATCACTCCTGCTCTGCTAAAACAATGGTAAATGGAAATGAACCCTAGGGTTCCTAACTCCCGTTCCACTTGAGTTTATCATGTTTAGCTAGCTAGCCTGTCATTAGCATAAGATTAAGGGACAAAATGTGATTATAGGGGATGGGCGGCTATCACTTATCGCAAACTTCAAGCGCTTGAGGGAATGGGGCCTTTTTGTACGCAACGTGGCAAAGGGGCTGATTTAACCGAAGTAGTATTAATTTTGAAATCAGGTGAACGGCCATAAATGTTTCTCATTGTTTCATGAAATCTCAATCTTTCCCAAAATCCATTCTCAAGATACAGTTAAAAAAACTTTAACCGTTTTAGTAGGTTAACCATCCCTATCAATGCAGCCTTAATTTTGTTGATTGCGGTTCAAACGGGTCACCTACCCTGGTCAAAGGTTGTGAGGTCAAGTTGTAAAGTAGGCTGACCTTGGCACTCCGCGAAAGAGACTAATAATAAATGCGCCCCTTTTGGAAAAACAAAATATCCGGCACCAGGGCGTTTATGAAAACAAACTCGGTTATTGCTGTTAGCTAAGGAATAACTTGATTATGATCGCTATTTTGAAATTGGGGCGATTATGACCGTATCGGTACCTGATCGGTATTGGCAAAAATTCTCATTTTTTAACCGCTTTTCTTCATCACACTACGATTAAATTCAAATATTCACAGAGGCCCCAAAAAACTTGAATAAAAGTTGTTCAAACTGATAGCGCAAAACGGTTGAAACTAAATCAAAATTGAAACAATCAATTTGAGTATTTTATGTTACACAAAGAGTGTGTATGTTGTCCTAACTTACTATTTGACATTTAGTGAGTTTAACCTTAAAACCCATCTTCTATTTCTGGCAATTCTGGCTGGTCGAAAAACGGTGTGATGATACGAAAAAGAAATGCCACAGAAAAACATGGAATCTAAAATCAGAATGAACAGGTTTGAAAATTTTAGGTCTGTAATCAGTTTATAACAGATATTTAAGATAGACACTAATTTTCGCTCATCCACACCAAAGCTAGAATCTGCAAGAGGACCAAATTTATACAAAGTAATATTAAACAGTTGAACTTTCCTGTGATCATTAACATCCATTTCCCCCCCTCCCCCTCATGTTTTATTGTTCAGATTCTGAAACGGAGAACGGTCATGAGCTTGCCATCGGATGTAAAAGAGTTGATACCCGAATTTTACCAACCAGAAATGGCCGACTTCTTAGTCAAACAGAAAACTTCTAGACCTGGGGGGGCTTACCAGCAGATGGAACAAAAGTCAACAGAATGTAGACCTGCCTCGTGGGGCTGAAGGTAAGACAACACCATTTTAATTTTAAAAAAATGTGTTGGGACGTTATTAAAAGCAATAACAGCACATTTTTTTGAAAAGAGTGCCCCCCAATTTTCAAAAATTTGGGATTTTTTGCACAGTTATTTTGTGATTGACTAGGAAACTATACCGGCAAATGGGAATGCTCAGAAGTGGGTATTTGTTATAAAAGAAGCAATTTTGTGACTGTAAGAAAATTGGGATCACCTATTGTAATTTAATGGAGGGGCAAAAATGGAAAACAACAAAGATTTTGTCCAGCAAATAGTGCCAGCCTCACGAAAATGACCTCTAACTTAGACTTGCCTGAACCACAAAGGAACAACAAAATGGATAATGAGCATATGGAACACATATATGGTTGTATTTCCTGGCTATATTCCTATTGAGAAAAAAAAAACCTTTCCAGAGCCACTGAATTCTTATCGGTTTGTATATACAATATTAGTTATCCTAATATACAAAAATTCCTTCTTTTGTGATACCATATACAGTCACATTCAGGAGGTCACGGCAACATGCGTTATTAATGTAAACGCGAGAAGAAAGACAATACGAATTGCTGTAACCTCAATAGCTGGTCGAAAAAAAACACTCTGGAAAATGTCCTGATTTGAGGTCCAAAATGGCCGGAATTCATGATTAAATCATGTATTATTGTTGCGGAATGTCAAATAACACAATATCAAGTTTGTCTAATATTACTTGAAAGGGTGTTTGGGGGTTTGAAAACAACACCGCAAGTAATTAAAGCGGAGAGAAATGAATTTTTAAGTTTGAAAAAAAAAGCGTGGTCTCGTGAAGTTACAGAAATCAACAACATTTTTAAAGCATTCCCAAATCATTAATGAATTGTGTGCTCATCAAAAAAAGTCTGTGACGGAGTTACTCTATCGTCGTTTAGAAAGCGGAAGACCATGGAAAATAGTAGACCTTACAATTTACTAGCATTCACATGGGAATTAACATTCTCGTATGCTATACGTGGCCGGGGTTTCCATCGATTGAACTGGCAGACGTGAGACAGGGTGTGCTGCAGGGAATGGGGAATGTGTACAATGGCAGAGGTCGTTTGCAGATTGTATTTGTGAGAAAGCCCATGTAAAAATGACCCTGTCCCAACAATTTTAGAAATGTGAACAATAGATACTTGGGTGAACTGCGACTAACTGATACATTCGAACTTTCACAGGTAATGATAGTTTTATAGCCAGCAGTTACAATCAAACCGCTATGATCAAAACATATTACTCAACTATTTCTTTGGGCAAAATTTGGTGCACTCTTCAAAAAAAACATGCTTAGCTATTATGCTTAACCAGAAGTTTGTGGTTGTGACTTTTAACTTCCAATCTTTCAGATGTGTATATTTTCACTGTTCTCAGACCAATTATAACTAGACAATACAGGGCTTTTATGTTAATTCGTAGAGCTGTCATTGCCAGCCATTGTTGATAATGTTGTCGCAGTTCCAATTCATAAATCCCTTTTGTGCATTGCGCACAACACGGTCATGTAGTCCACTAATGTTAACTTTCCCCTCCTTGCAGATGAAATTGCTTTTTGGTCGTGAAGTGTAAACAAGCGTTTAGAGAGCGAAATGTGTCACCAGCATCAATACACCAGTGGATTTGATCTATTTTTGGGTTACAAGCAGAGAGGCGAAAGAGGCTGAAAATGAAAATGCTGATAACTGTAGGGGTAATCCATAAAGGGGCATTTTGATTCCAAAATATGCAGATAAATATGAAGAAACATTGCTAATCCTGGTTGTTTGATGGCTAGGCTTTCAAATGTTCATTAAAAAAAATAACCTCGCAGGGTTTGTGCTACATAGACGGCTACAAAATTAAGTTATTCAAAAATATGAAATACACTAAGTCAAAGACAAGCCATTCATTGCTTGTATTTTATGTCTCGCCTGAAACTTTGTCAGCAGAAGACTTTAGTAAATCACTTTTCCTGTCTGTCTGTCTGGCTGTCTGTCGTTCTGTGTCTGTCTGTCCGGCCGTCTGTCTGTCTGTCGTTTGTCGGTCCGTACTGTCTGTCTGCCGTCCGTGTTCAAGGATTGTGTAGATTTATCTGGAGTTCCGTAAGGGCTACGTGTGATGTAAACTTGGTGGAAAGAAGGCGGGTCGGCGGGGAAAAGTTATCGGACCTGATAGATTTTGGGCCTACAAAAATGTTGGCAAATAAGTATCTAATTTGCAATAATTTAAAAAAAAAAAAAATTTCCCGCAAGGCTTGTGGTAACAAGGGTTCTAGAGTGCCGTAAAGAGCGTATAAATGATGTAACACAGATGGAGGAGGCCGGCTGGGAAAGATTCTCGAAAAACTGATTCGAGTTTGGGGCATCTTTCGGGCCAAATAAATATGTAAATGAGCTAAAGTTAATATGCAAAAAATCGCGTAATTGCATAAGTTTTTAAAAACAGACATTGGATATAACGCAAAAAAAAAAAAATTCTTCATGCATGAAAGCCTATATGATGCGCAATTCTTCTTCGCCAATTTGAAAGTGCGAGATATGGCGCTTAGGTTGCCAAATGAGGCTAATTAAATAGGCATAATTAACTCCTACTCAGAAAGGTCATCGGATAGGAAAATTCCTTCGCAACAATGAAAGAATACTATGTATGTATTTTGTGTGCACATAATTGGGTCAACGGCATGGGCCGATTATAAGAGGGGAATTTGTGATACAGTTGAATCTAATTAAATATGCGTTTAATTGCTGGATCGCTGAAGAATGGTACGGTGGATAGGCAAAATTCCTTCGCTACATGAGACTCATAAGACCATACATCTTTTGTGTGAATTCTAATGCGGTTCAACAGTGCATGGGGGCCAAATTAAGGGGCATATGTGTGATGCCATTGATCTAATTAAATATGCGTTAATTGCTCTACGCTGAAATAGTACATTGGATATTGCAAAATTCCTTTGCTACAGTGAGGTTTACTATATGTAGGGACATTTTTGTGTGCATTGTCATATTAGTTGCTTAGTCGGAAATTGCTTTGTGGGCCCACTTAACGGGGATTGCTTTGATTATTGTATCAAAAAATAATGCAAAAACTAATGCCAACATGTTGGTCCATTTCAACAAATTGCTCGGTTGTGTGAAATAGCACCACAGCAAAAAGAAATTTGATTCAGGAGTTGTTACCTTAGAAGTTAAATTAGGTGCAGAATGTGTTTATGTGGCAGTATATGGCTGGGCGATTGGTGGTGTACCAAAAACAAAGGAAAAAAATGGGGGGGTGGGGGGGGGGGGGGGGTCAAAGTAATCCAAAGTTATACCACAACAAAGGTGTTAAAATCATAGCAGAATAGCATAGATGCAGTGCCTATGTTGTCATTGAAAGGGTTTTATACACCACAAATTTTTTTCATGGGAGTAAACTTTGAAGTACCTGTTAAGTAGCCCATGGAGTACCCCCAACCCGCATGGGTACACATCGACGAGCAAACAAAAAAGTGGGAGGTAACCATACACCTAGGTACAAACGCCGTAGGAGCTTAAACCACTAGGTCACCCCATGCGGGATACGCGTGGTACTCACATGCACAATGAGCTTTGAGCTTTTTGTTGTGATTATATTAGTAATTTTATCCATTATTTAACATTTTTGGTCACAATATTTTTTATAAGTTTTGACACAAAGATGTCATATATACGGGTTTTTGGTGATGCCTTAACTCCAAATATAGATGTTGCTTACGCCTTGAAAATGGTCCAGAAAGATCGGAAAAGTTAAAAACAATGGAATGTTTGGCGCCGTCTATGGTCCAAAGTGCTTGCCTTTATAGGGAGCCGGTGGTAGGGGCAGTACCTGGAGTGGTACTCCATATGGGTGGTTACATGGGTACCATCAGTCACTAGCAGGAGGGCAAAGGCCAGAGAGTACACTATCGGATGGGTACTGCTAAGTAAAGATAGCTGCTAATATCCCTCCAGTGAATGTGTTACTTCGCCAGTACTTTTAGGTTAACTGCAATCCGTTAGTGCGTCAAAGGGAGGTACCCTCAGCAGTAGCGCAAGATACACCATTGGAGTAGCCTAAAGCTCGGGTTGACACACAAACCGTGAGTAGGAATCTTAGCTAATGTTGTAGTGTCTGGTGGTCATTCTGGGTTTTTTGCCAGCCTGTTTACATTTCTTGGAAAAAATGTGGAAAATACGGGTAAAAAATGGGGGCATTTAGGGGCTTCTGAACCGTGGGGGACTCAAATTTAAAATGTGGTCACATGATTTTTTCAAAATAGTTTGCCAAAATGAATAAATTTTCATATTTTTACTAACATTAGTTGGAATTTTAGGGATTTTTGACAAGGACTTTTATGATTAATATCTCAAATGGAAAATGTTGTGACCCTTGTGGTGGTTTCAAATGAGAAAAAGAGCAGGAAAATAAAGAAGCTATTGAATGCAAAAGACCCAGGGGTGCTACTCCTAAACATCTCTAGGTTATGGTTATGTTGGGGACATTTCAAGATTAATATCTCCCAAAGGAAGAATTTTGAACCCCAATTATGGTCGGTGGTATCAAATGAAAGACCGTGGAGAAGTATAGCATACTATAAAATGCAAAACCCGGGGGTTGCTACTCTTAAATGTCTCTTCCTGTGCTAATGTGGGGGGACTTTCAGATTAGTATTCAACACGGGAAAATGTTGTGACCCCTTGGGTGGTATATCAAATGACAGAGTGAGTAAACGAGGGGACGTATATAATACTATAAAATGCATACCAGGGGGTGCTACTCCTAAAACATCTTTCACGTTGCTCGTGGGGGGGGGATTTCAACTTTCCCCCAAGATTAAATCTCCCACAATGGAAAATGTATGTGACCCCTAGGGTAGTGTCAAATTAAAGAGTGGGAAGATAAACTGAGTTGAGAAATTGGAGTTTATCGGCTTGTACAACTTTTTTGGGGGACCACCTGGACTCGCACAGTTGCACTTCTGTTGTGTGAGCTTTTTGTCTTACGGTTTCGCGAAAGAGGCGAGACTTGTGGTTCGGAACGCCCCTTGTAGGAAGATAATGGTCATAGGAATTACTTGTGAGCTGGAAAAATTTGGAAGAGAAAAAATATGTTGAGGCGCCCGTTAAGCATATTGTTTATTCGTGCTCACAAGAAAATGTCATCAGAAGAAAAAAAATAAGTGGGAAGACAAGCCACATGTGTTATATGAACGATAATTGGGAAATAAGGGATATACTCTAAGACTCCAACAAATTCATAAAAAAAATTGGTCTTTGGTTTCAAAATCCACAAAGTCTAGGATTAATTGGTCAAAAAAATCCCAAAATGGCGATATGCAATAAATGAATTGCATGGCCGATCGCTGTTTGCTGGGAGCTAAGCAGACATTTGAGACACGTCTCGAGTACAAAAAGGTTTGAGTGATTGAGGACGGTTCCCACGGTGCTGAAAAATCATTTTGTTTAAACACGGTAGAGTCAATAAATAAAACCAAAACCAATTAAGTAGGTGTCTTTGTTTGAATTCCCATAGTGATGTCATTTCTCGTTACACCAATAACAGGCTTAGGTTGTCATATTTACCATTTGTGAATTTTATTTTATTGAGGAAAACAACATCCATTTCATTTTCTGCAGATTAGAAGAAGGGTTGTAATCTACTATATTTGCTTGCTGCGGTTATCGATAGAAAATAACCTATTAAAACTCAGATGCGGGATATTCATGATGATTTACACACTTTGTACATTCCGTAGATAGTACATTGTACAAAATATCCCGTTTTTCAATCTTAAATAAACATGGTTATACTTTACATGATGGACAATTAAAAAAATTTAACCCTGTGTCAATCTTTGTTAGGAACACCTTAGGCATCATTTGCAGCACTTA
Organism: Ophioderma brevispina; assembly: GCA_023653785.1. NCBI lineage: Eukaryota > Metazoa > Echinodermata > Ophiuroidea > Amphilepidida > Ophiodermatidae > Ophioderma > Ophioderma brevispina. The sequence goes on from JAMKCH010018888.1 coordinate 21,852, forward strand.
AAGGTTGGCTCATCGGTTACGGCGTCTGCCCCACCAGATCTCGTTGAAATTGTCTCATGAACTGTTGGGTATTGGTGAAAGAAAGGGCATTTTGGATGCCATTTTCAAAACTTCATAGATTTGTACAGGGACTGATTTTGGCAGTATAGAAAAATGGACAAAAAGGGGGCAATTTGTGAAAAATACACATTTTATTTCATTCTTTCTCAAGTTAATTGACGGAGTTATAAGATTGGTGTTTGTTTTGTTATGGTTAGAGAAATACCAAAATCCAATAGAAATATTTTTTATTTTCTGTATATCATGAAAAACAAAGAACAGGTGGTCGCAACAACACTTTTTGGCTGATTTATTTCTAGACATACTGGAGTTTCCACTTTTCAGAATTTTTCCTAGAAGAAACTACAAAACTTCTACTTTGTGGTGAGAATAAGGGTGTCCATTGAAAGGCAATCAAATTAGGAAATTCTCACGGTTTAGATTTTGCAGATGGAGTGTTCTATTTGAAAATGACCAGGTTTTTTAATTTGTCCCTAAAGTATTTTATTCCCTAAAAATTCATTTTTCTAAAAATTAAAAAAACACTTGATTTAAAAAAAGCCATGTGAGAAGGAAGTTATGGTATGTTTGTTTATACAAATATCCCTGGAGAGTTTCAGTTTAAAAAAAATTAATGAAAATAGGGAATTTTTAAAACAAATAAAAACCCACGAAAAACAAAATAGCTACTGTCTCGAAAACTGCCAAAAATATTGTGAGGAAAGTTCATCCTTACCATAATCAAGTTTGGAAAATATTGGATTTAAGGGGGATTTGATTTTATGGTCATTTTTCTGTAAGACCATTTTATCCGTGATCCTACCTTAAGATTCACCCTTTCAGTGGTCCCCACAGGTTGTCTACAGATTTTACCCGAAGAGTCAAAATATCTGAAATTTGCGACTGCTTTAAAAAGTAATAGGATAAAGTCTGTATCATTTTCATTAAGTTTATTTTTTCCGACTGAAGAAAAAACTGATAGAAATAGAAGAAAACAGTAGTATTCAAAGATATGAATCTCCATTCAATATAACGGGTTGTAGTTAGTGGTCTGTACGAGGTTAGTAACTGCACTAAATATCGATTTGTGCCTATTAGGCTGTTATTTGGTGTAATAAAACTTGTAGGGTATGTTAGGACATACACTTGTTAAGAGATGCAAAAATCCTCGTCTTACCGGGGGGGTGGGGGAGAGAGGTGGTTACACACACCATAACGACCTTCACTCCGGTGCGCTACAACGCATTAAAAATATTGTAAAAAGCTTCTGGAAATTGTTCTCTCATCCTTTCCGAGCACAGTTTTAGCGAAAAAAAAAAAGTGGAAGGTAAGCACCTTCACCGGGGTTAGGGTTATCCGTCAAAGTCGAAGGGTAAGGGTGGGTGGTTGCCACCACAACGGAATAAATTTTAGGGAATGTGGATTTTGAAAATATATGACATTATGCTCTAAAACTCTTAATTATGTAAAAACTAGCCAATTGCCATCATTTAGAGCTGCAAAAACGCCATGGACAATCCGATTATTCCTTACGTTTGTTTTTAGCGCAAAATTGGATTTTCGCCTATTTTCTTGGAAAATTGCCAATTTTGCAGGGAATCCGCGGAGACTTGTTGACGTTCATTGTGGACGCAAAACATGGTTATGTTGGTACTGATTTTGGTATCAATGGAAAGAGGAGAGACCATAGCTATCCACTGGTATTCAAATCATAAGGCAATAGGGTGTGGCTTATAAAAATTCTCGAAGGGGGGTGTAACCACCCCCCCCAATGGTAAACCCGTGTGACAAAAAAAGTTGGTAAGACGGAGGGTTATCTATCGAAACCTTTTGTCCTCGAGCTGTGTTACAAATGTTGCTGCTTCCAGAGCAAATGTTAAAGAGTTCCAAAGATATCGCATAGGTGACATCCATTCCACGAAGGTTGGTTATTTGATTGAGAGACTTTGGTTACAAAGTTTGATATTGACACGTGTCGAATTTATCATGTATTTGACCTTTGTTTGTTATGGCCTAATTTTTGCTGTATCTCAATCCTAATACGCCTAAGGGCTGAGTTGACAGTCAGGTCCACATATTGCCTCATGAGCAAGGTACCAATAAAAGGCTAGTGGACATCTGGTTTTCACATAAAAATGGCTTGTTATCTCTACTACATCTACAGTTTGTTGATCACATAGTTCAAATTAATGTGTTATGGGGTGGGTGGGGGAGGAAGGACTTCTATGTCAAAGTAAAAGAGATGAGAGGGAATTGAGGGCCTGCATTATCATTTGGTGATTTTTTTTTCCATTTTTTCAGTATTCTACTATTTTAAAACATATGAGGTGCTGTAGACTTAAGATAGGTAAAGTCTTTTAATTCAAGTTGATATTAACATGCTGGTCAATAACAAAATAAACCATTAACTTGGATACAATTACCTGGAAAATAATATACTCCTCTATAAGCCACACTTGGGAAACGATAGCCCCTTTCTACTGCAGTAAACAGCAGGGAGATCTTCTTGTACTACCCTTCGAATAAACTTCCCCACCAAACATTACCCATCCCCTCCAGGAATTGTTATGCTTGCCTTTGCATAAAGTGCAACAATATATCAGAGGTACAAGAATTCATTATCTTGAATTAATTAACCATTTACTTCAGTGTTAAGGACCCAAATGAGAAGGAATCCATCAAGGCTCAGATCATGGAATTTGGACAAACCCCAAAGCAACTCTTCACCAGACCACACCCAGCCAGGTTCTCCACACCAGCTTTGCCAGTTGAAATCACAACTCCTGCCACTGACTTACCTGCCAAAGAGACTGAGAAGGAGACGACTCCTGTTATTGAAGCCAAGGAAGAAATTGAAGAGCAGACTAATACATTAGGTAATGAGAGATTATGGTGTAGTGATTACTGAAGAGATTGTGGATCGCCGGTTAGGATATTTTCCTTCAGTACTGAAGGTCCCCAGTTCAAACCCCTGTACATTGGGCCACTTGCCTGGATTTAATCATAAACTCATTTCTAGATTTAATTTAAAACACAGCTGTTGGACCCTGTGCAAATTGTCTCTTTTATTTTGATAACAATTTTAAGCAGTGGCGACACAATTTTGACAAGTAGGGACTTGCAAGAGCTATTTTCTCAGTTAAAATCAGAAAAAAATCCATTGCGGGAATCTTGCCATGTAGGCCTTCATAGGTCACATTTCCTATGGTATAACACCCTCTATATGCCCATTTTGCATTGAAAGACGTATAATTCTAGATTTTTAAGAAAAATTACATTTGCCCGCAATGAAGTTTCGTAAAATTTACACAGGATGTAGTTAGTGGAATAAATAATCCAATTCATTTGCAAAAACTGCGTCACCATTGGTATTTTTTGTTTAATTTTGGATTTGTCACAATAAATGAGACTTTCAAACAGTTGTGAAAACTAAACTATGTATGCTTTATGAAACAAACATTGACTGTCTTTGTTTTGTATCATGTTTAAAGCACAGCAACTAGTGACTCAAAATGATTATTTCATTTTGCCTCAACTGTGTCTGGGGGGGGGGGTAATGGTGCTGTTTGGAGATAGCTTGTATTCTTAAAGGTGGTTTAGCTTAGATCTGGGTTTAAACAAGGGTTAGTCCTTCATGAGTGAACCTTTCTCTTTCAACATGCTCTGAAATTGTGGTGTAATGGGTGAAGAAATTCCTCTTCTGTCCCATCCGTAAGGAATTTTCTCACTTAATTGTTACTTCAACTTTCATATTTAGGACTTTCCTTGGTTTAAATCTACATGGGTTTAAAAGTTAGACTAATAGGTTATTCTTAGATTTGAGGTTTCGTAATTTGGTTCCATTGTTCCCATTTCCCAAAGTATATATCGCTCACACAATTCAAACCAAACTATTGCCCACAAGTGACCCAGTGCGCAGTAAGATGGTTAAAGATTTCCTATTTTCTGATTGTGACATGGTGAAAACTTGTGGTTGAAAAGAAGTCATGGGAGTGACCACAAAAGTTTTGCACAGACCGCAACATGCAATTCCATGCATTTTGGCTAATAAGGTGCAAGGTGGAAATTATGGATTTTGTAACATGCATATATAAATAGATAGAAATTGTCTTTGCAATTTCCATCTTTTCAGTAGATGAAAATTTCACCCATTTACAACTGTTTTCCTTCCAATGATACCAATAAATAATTCTTAAAAAATATTTTGGTCATGATATGCAACACAGACTGGGGTCACAGTGAACTTCACAGATTAGTTCCTCATTGAGAGTAAACTTGATGCATTTATTCTCTTTGCAGATGAAATAGAGGTACCACAAGAAGCCGTTACAGTATCTTGTTGGGATAGGCTGGAAGACTTAAAACCTGTCAGCAACTATAAACTCCACAAAGGGTTAGTATAATTCATCTTCCAATACAGATCTAACTGTAAGCAATATGAATAAGATTGGTTGCAGGGGCAATACCTTAATATACGCCCCAGACTGATTTGTTTACATAGCTTGCCCGTACATTTCAACCTAGAGGTTTATTCCGTGATGACGTCATGGGGCAGAGACAGATGGAAATCATCTTGTTACATTTAAATCTGATTAGAGATTATTTCACCGCTCTTGCAAAATGAAAAAGTATACATATAATCTAAACAAATGAAAATGGCAAATACACTAATGAAGAAGCTCCGTATGAAAAATATGAGTGCTAGATTAACATAATATGAAAGATAGTATGAATATAAAATTTTGTTGTTGGGTCGTCTCACAAGTCCAATGGTAATGGATTGTGGTGGTGTCAGGATTTGTTAAAAAAACTAGTGTGCTGACGCGGGCCCGTGTAGTCATGTACGGACGCCCTAAATGGCCCGAATTTGAGGCTGGGGGCAGAATTGGGAACAGTCAGGGGTTTTCCACCTACTCTTATTCGACAATGAAGCGATTGTCCAGTAAGTGTGACTCTCTGTACACGTGGGACCAACGGCTTAACGTCCCATCCGAAGGAAGGGATGCTTCATGGATAATTTACCAATTCCCAGGAACCATTTAGGAGAGCGTATTCTGTATTTATAATAGCTGGTATCAGATCAAATCCAGAATTGGTTTATAGTACCCGAGTTAATCCCAGCAAGTGCCCCGACCCCACCGGGATTCGAACCCGGGAATTTTGATGGTAAAATTGGCACCGAGGCAAAGCCCCCTAATCGCTAGGCCACGCTGTCCCACAAAAATATAAATAATAGAGATTATAAACTCCTTATGGACAACAGCATGGAACAATCTTGCCCAAAATTACTTAAATTATCTGCACTTACTTTCAAATATAATGATTTTTTTCTATATTGAACGATAATGTATTTAGTTCAAAACAGGTAGAAACGTGCACTGAAGTAGGTTTCCAAGGAACGGGTTCCTTATGCAAGAAAAAAACGTTGTGTCATCGGCGAAAAATAATAAGGTGGGATGTTTTGGTAGCATGGCAGGTACCTAGATATACAAGAAAATAATGCAGGGCTTGGGATGGATCCCTGGGGTACCTCACAGATAATAGTACCAGATGATTGCCTACCATGAGGTAATATTCAAATCCATTTGTTAACAATGGTCTCTTATATGCCATAAGGATGTAGTTTTATTGAGAGAAGCTGACCAGTCTTTGGTTTAGGGATTCAAAACATGTTGGAGAGGGTTCATCTCAAATCAACAACGACCCGTATACATGCGTCCACGTAGTTTTATCCCTTGAGGGCGGCTTTAGCCGCCAGAGCGGGATAAAAATATGCGGACGCATTGGATGCAGAGTTGTTGATTGGTGATGAACTCGGTAACATGTTTGAATCCCTTTCAACAACGAAAAATCTTGAAAACTTATTAATCTCATATATAGAGGACATAATTATTCCCACTTATAACACCAAAATTTCCCAGTCGACAGAAAAATTTTCTATCGTAATCTTTTAGCCCAAATCTTAAGCAAAAACGCTAGTTTTGGTCGCTTGTTGCCTTTGCAGTTGCACCTGGTGTCCTTGCGCGTAGTCCGAGTTCTAAATGTGACGAACAGCGCGTCGACTTACGGCACCGCGTAATTGCTTGTACGTGAACCCTGCGCGGGCGTGACGCGTTTAATTTGCATATCAACTGTGTGTTGATAACGAATCAACAACGGTGCGCTCCTGTAAAGGGAGATACGGTGAGTTGTGAATATTTAATTAAACTAAAGGTCATTATTGCCAGTAGGAAAAATGTTCACACGTCATTTCGGTTTCTCTAAGCAAACTGGTTGTCCTGGAACAAGTAGGCTCAATCAGGTAAGCGCTCGACTCCAGTGTATGTGCTCATCCATGCGTAGGCGTGCGTTCGAGCCCTGTGAGCTTGAGTGTCTGTAGTTTCCTGGACAAAGAAATTAACGCGTGGTTGTCAGGATGTACCCATGCGATATTTGCGGAAGCTGATCCCGGCTGCTATGGTTATATCGATGTATGTTTGTTGACCTAAGGGCAAGCGCTGATCCCGATCTGCTGCATCCTTGAAAGGGATGGCTCAATGGTTATGGTATGGTTGGGCCACAGTTATCAGCGACATTTGTGAAAGCGCTTAGAGGCCCAATAGCCATTAAAGTGCTATGTAAATCTTGCTATATTAGTATTAAGTCCTTTGATCGGTTTGAGTGCTGAAAAATGACAGGTCATGATGACATACCAACATTCTTGAGAGATGGAGATTCTTCTTCAAAGCAAGTCTTGGTAGTAAGATCATTCCATTGTTCCTTAACAGGTTGTTTGCATATGATGCATGTGTTATACTCTTTCAGAAAGAGAAGCTGTGGACAAAAAATCCTACATGAACAACTATCCAATCCCGGTAATTTTTGGGGTGCCCTTTTCACTTTGCAGATAGGATAAGGCAAAAAAGTTTGCTGACCCTAGAAAGGACTTGGCAATCAAAGATTTTTATGCAAAATTAGCACAAATAATAAAAATAACATGTTCTACCGACAACAAACCCCTGATTTCATTTAAAATTAAAAAGCATTCCACAAAAAACAAAAAAAAAGCACCCACAAGATAACAAGACAGTCAAGACTACAACAAGTTAAAGACATTATCTTTAATATGTCATAAAAAAAGCTTTAACTATGCAATATAATGTGAATTCATGAGAGTAAAAAACTTGAAGTTCAATTTAAAGGAAAAAAATCTGGACGACCCTAATGTTTTTCATCTTTTACAACAACAAAAACAGTTTATTTTAGGCCTAAGGTATTAACAAGGAAGCTGGACAATGGTCCTGGTGATCAACACAATCATCTACTCAGTTGAATGCTAATGGTGTTCACCATTGTTTTAAAAGCTTTCTACTTGCCATGAGGAAGAGAATTACAAGCGTTCTCTCATGATAAATGAATGAAGTTCTGCTCCTTACCTTTGAATCTTTTTGGTATGGTTGTAGCCGAAGTGAGCAGGTTCATTGGATTTTTGCGAGTGATTTTCACCAGCTGATTTTTCAGTGTCACGGCTCTCCTTGTGAATCCTTGTTACTGCTGTCACAACTTATGTATAGCACTTGATAAAGCGTTTTAAATCATTTTGCTCCTTTCCTTCCAAGATGTGAATCTCTTACAGTTGGGCAATAGAAAAATACACCCTTGCTGGAAGTATGTAGCCGCTAAAGGATGATAAGAAAGCTTTATTGCCATGTGAGCTTTCTTTTTTGTCTTCATATTTGCAATGAATCACTTTCTTAGAAAGTTTGATGAGCATGTGGTTGTCAATGGTTTTGGAAAAAGTTTCTTTTGCTGAAAAAGGTCATTGTTAATAAGAGCTAGTATTGCCAATTGCTTTTACTGGCCTGATACTGCAATCCTCGAAAAAAAAAATGTGGGTCACTTGACGATTTAGGGAAAAAGGTGAACCCCTCTCACCCAATTCAATGTTGATCCGCGTCATTGTTGTAAACAGCTTCCCCAGGCCACCAACATTGATGATGGTGAGGGGGGGAAGAATTTGGTTATAAAAGGAAGACCTCTGCTTTCTAAAGAGCTATGACTTACCCAAAATTCAGATCTCATTTGTGAACATGGCAAGATTCCATATATTCATCAGTGTTCCAAATATTTGTTTCGATGATTGTCTGAGGCAAATGCAAAAAAATTTCATCAAATTTCCAAGTTTTTTTACTAATCTTTAAAAAACTAAACAAGATGTAGATACAAATTTTCAGGATTTAAGCAAAACAATTATAGGCACACTCACATAAACTCTTTTGGCAAAGTACTTGAAAAAAGGACCGTTCAATAATTATTCGTGGAAGATTATACACGCACACATAAGCCCTCAAAATTATAACCCAACCAAAAATAGTAAAGTAGTATCGTTCATATCGTCAAGACTCTTAAAAACATAAAAGGCAAATAGAAATTAGAGGCTATGAGGTAAAAAAAAAGTTTTTTTTTAAATAAGATTTCAAAAATAAAATAAAATGACAGCAGCAGATAAACCACGTGTTCAATGTTGATTCATTATGAAATACTAAGCTATTTCATCACGGAAGCCAAACACCCAAGTTAAGATGGGGAAAAATATATCGGTCTATATAAAATATGCGAAAGATGTGGCACTTAAAAAAAATAGTTATAAACAGAAAAAAGAGTCACCAAATGACACGAACCCGCACCATGATGGTCTTGGGTCACCGTCCTATACCACTGTACTACCGAAGAATGCCAGGAGAAAACCAAGGCTGTCGGGTGATTTTTACCATCTACCCACCTGGAATGTGAAGTAAAGTAATCAATATCTCCTAAACAAGTTTTCCAAATTAAATACTGTATTCTTCACCAGTGATAGCCGGTATTTGCATCTGTGTGAGAGATATTTTGCTTGGTCTTCATTCGGTCCCGGCTTTGTCCGCGACTTGACTGCGACCAATACCGTATGGGGAGCATTTCGTCATTAGGCGCGTTGATATTACGTATCGCTAGGCATTTCCTTCATGCTTCAGACTGAGAAAAATAAACAACAAAACAACGATCCAAAACAACCATACTTCAGACAGAAAACTAAACAACAACAAAAACAAAGATCCAAGCAACGCCAAGGAGTATCGTCAACAAGTGTGTGAGGATGGGGACTACGCTGGGGAGAGCAAAAATCTGTTTTTTATTCACATTTTGAATTTATCAACTTTAGAACTGCCCATTTACACAATATCAGTTTAAAAAAAGAAAACATTGCAAGCCAAATGGCGGGGGGGGGGGGGGGGGTGGATATAATATCAAAGAACATTGAATATTTATCTGTTCAGATGAATTAAGGTGAAATGTAAAACAAATAGTTAACGTCACTTTGGTCGGCTCACTTGTTACACATGTCTAATACGTATACCGGCAAAGGCCCACTTTGACAATAATCTCACTCTACCGGATACAGGTGTCATTCACATACTAAGTGACAAGTGCTTTGCCGACCGACTCTGTGCTTTAGGTACGAGGTTATAGAGTGTAATTCATCACGAGTTATACAACGCTTAACAACATAGAAACACACGTGTAGAACGCTAACACTTCGAAAAAACTAAAGTATTACTATAGTATACAATTTACTTTCTTTTTCGGATGGTGTTAAGCGTGTCAAATTTGCCCTCTAAACGTTTTAAATATATTATAAAAAATGAGGAAAACACTGTAAAATGTCACCCCTAGGAAATGAAACATTGTTAAAATGTAAGAGAAGTCAAAGAAAAGGGGATTTTGGGACGTTAAACCGGTGTCCTGTAAACTCGCTAAACACACTGGCATGAATTATGGTTAACGGATTTTATTGCTTTGTGTCGGGTTAGTTTGAAGCACTCTCCCAAGTTGGCATAGTTCAGTAGGACTACAGACGGCCAAACTGAGAACACTGGTTCGATCCCCGCAAATGTTATAACCAAAGTATAGTATATTTCTTGATCCTTGTGCACCCGATCATATCTATTTTGGTACGATTTGGATCCTGATGGATTTTATTTATGTTTTTAATTTATTTTAGATGGATAATAGAAGTTTTCTTAATTAGAGGTCGATTGATAATTATAAAATTATGCAGGAGTTGCCGGTCAAGCCATACTCACCTGTGCTATGTCCCTCCACTGCCAATAATATTGTACTCTGTTCCCATGTGAAACATATGCAGCAGGCGTTTCCGTCCTGACTCTATTTTCTTTGTCAATTGTTGTCTAGGGTATGTTTTTTAAAGTGCCCATGTTTTCTGAAATATTGCACGGAAAAGTCAAACTTACATGTACCTCCTATCATAATCGTCCAAGATAGAACCCCCTTCCTAACAGAATGGCTCATTTCTATAATATAACGTTTAATTTGTATAGGCCTTCACTGACACGCACAAGCACAAGTGAATTCAACACAAAGGGTTATTGGTGACCGGTCCCTAAACATGTATTTGAGCTGTTGTTTTCTGACGATTGGTGCAATTGAAATAAAAGTTATGGGAAAAATAATTGTGACAACCACCTTCCGTTTTAACGATATCAAAGGAAATGCATTTAATGAATGATCGTGTAGTCAGATCTTGTGTAGGATTATATATATTAATGCAATCACCTGCCCTCAACATTTACTAATACTTGACAGTCATTACAAAACATGTTATTTTTATGAGATTTTTCCAATGTGGAGAATCTTTGAGATATTGTACTGAAAATCTGGTTTTGTCTATATGCTGCTTAGTTTTAAAATATAGCTAAAACGTGTGAAATTAGATGATTTTTTTTGGAAATGCACTCAGACAATCTGAAAAAAATGTTGGGTCACTGTGACCATTTGTTTAGGGAAAGGTGACCCCCTCTCCCCCAAGTCAATGTTGATCCGCGTCATTGTTGTCAAAAGCTTCACCAGCCCACCAACATGATCGGATGGGAGTGGGAAGAATTTGTGTAACAGGGAAGACCTCTGCTTTCTAAAGAGCTATGACCGTACCCAAATTCGATCTCATTTGTGGACCATGGCATATTCCAATATAATTGATCAAGTGTTCCAATATTTTTTTCGAGGATTGTGGCTTTGTCTGATTTGGTTATCTTAAGTTATTTCCATTGGTTAAGGACCCGTTCCGGTGAACTTTCCAGTTTTGTGGGCCGCCAGCTATAGCTGGCAGGACCTTAGCAATCCGTTGTGGGTTTGAGTATGTGAGGGTGTATGTGGTGTGTGAATGTGTGTGTCACCAAAAATTGTAAGTTTTTTTTTAATGACCCAAATGGAAAGTGTGAACTTCCAATTGGAACCAAACTTCTGTCTAGGTGCACCATGGGATCCCTCATATGTTTTATGTATGTCAAAGATGTTGAAAGTCTGTGAAAGGTCAAAGGTCATGTGATGTCAAGTTGGAAAATGGGCTAACAATGTAAAATTGATCTAAATTGAAAACTTTGAAGTTCAATTGGAACCAAACTTTTGTCAGAGGTGCACCCATGCGATCCCTCATATGGTTGATGAGATCAAAGGTCACATGCCAGGGTCAAAGGTCATGGGCTGCCCACAGCTTATATTCTCTGAATATAGCGAGCGCAAAAGGTCGAGAACCGCGAAATTCTAGTTTAATTTTGAAATTATTCCATATTTTTGGATAAATCACTATCATGCACAAAGTTTTGTTTTATAACATTAATTTTGAGAATATCTATGGTCAGGACTATTTGGACAACTAACTCATCATCTTGATACCAATGAATTACCTTTAGTGTAACTGTTTCATCTTCACATCTTGTACCAGATGTTCCCATCTATGTTGTTTTTGCTCTCAGTGGGAAATTCCGTCTCCTTGAAACTTTCTTCATGATTTATTGAGTCAATTCTGCCAGCAGAATTTTGAATGAATATCAAAATAACAAGGCAACTTAGTAGAAGTGTTTGTCTTGGCATGTGTTTGTCTTTGGGTTTTGAAAAAGTCCTGTTTTGCTGAAAAGCTGTCATCTGTTTAATGCAGAATGGCTAACTCCTTCTACTGGCCTTATTGTCTAATGTGTAAAGTCTCATTTTCTTTTTTTAAGCGCTTATGTTGAATTCCGAAAAAGCTTAGCCATGGCTTTCCACATTTTTTTTTATAATTTTGAAGTCCCATTCCATTTCTGAATCGATCACTATCATCCGCATTTGGTAGAATTTTTGTTTTGAGAATACATTATGGTCAGGATCATTTGGACCATAAAACCATAATTCATCTGCTGATACCAATGAATTACCTTCACAACTTCTACCAACATGTTCCCTCATGTTGTGCTGGCTCTTAGTGAATTACACTTACTAACAAGGGCTGGTACTCTCAATTAGTCTAATTTTAGACCACAGCTGTTTGACCCCATACAAACTTGTCTCTTTTATTTTTTATGAACAATTTTAAGTAAGTGGCGACACAATTTTGAAACTGGTAAAGTTAGGGACATGCAAGCTATCATCTCTGCAAAATCAACAATCCATTGCGGGAATCATGCTATAGGCCTACAAGGGTTATGATTTGTATGTTTAGCGCCCCGATTGCCCATTCTCCAAAGAAAGACGGGGAAAACTAGATTTTTAAGAAAAATCGTATTTGCCCGCAATGAAATTTCGTAAAATTTACACAGAATGTAGTTAGTTGACTAAATATTCCAAATCAGTTGTCAAAAGTGTGTCGCCGACGATAATTTTTGTTTTATTCTAGTTTGTCATAATAAATGAGACTTTCAAACAGCTGTGAGACATAGTTAAAACCAGGGTTAGTCCTACATGAGTGGACTTTATTCCTTTCAAAATACATGTGAAAGTTAAATATAATGGGTGAGAAAATTCCTCATCATGGGCCATTCCAGTCCATCCATGAGGAATTTTCTCACCTATTACAGTACATTTTTAGAGTATGTTGGAAGGAAAAAAGGTCCGCTCTTGTAGGACTAACCCTATTCAAACCCGAGTCAAAAGTTAGACTCCCTTTGAGGATACCAGCCAAGCTGTTCAAAACTCCTTATGCATTTGACTTGTGTGTGGTTTACACCATATGTATACAACTTCAAAAGAGTTCCTTAGCAAAACATTGAACCTTCTTTTTTCACTGATTTTTGGTAGTATCTTGTATTTGCTTTGTAGAAACCCTCTTTTTGTTAGCTATATTAAGCTTTTAGGTTACAGCAGTCACATCGCCACAATGATTGTGCACCCTTATAATATGTGACAACCTCCTCTTATGCATTTGACTTGTGTATTGTTCAAATGTCTGATTGTAAGTCTTGGCTAGCTTTGACTCATTCATATGCAATACCAATTTTTATTGAAGAGTTTAAGTGGCCATGCATTTATCATTGGTATGGAAAGTTCCTATTTGCTGAAAAAGGTTCATCTGTTAACACATGATTTGCTAACTGGGCTTATTTCTTTGCTTGTGTCTCAATTTCATAGTTCTTCCCTTTTGGTCTGAGTGGTCCAATCAAGTAACATATAATGCTATTTTTCTTTTCTCCTTACAGTACAGTACATGCAATCAAATTAGCAGGCCAAGGCAAAGTAGTTTTCTCTGTATCACAAGGTAAGGTCAAAGGTTAACTTTGATAATAGTACTATACTATGATAAGCATGGTATAGGCAGAAATTATTTGGCTTCTGTTAATCTGTGCGTAAAAGTAATCCTTGTTAATTGCTTGCACCTTCTAGCAAACACATGCTTATTGCATTTCTTGCATTGTATTGCACCTATGCTATTCTTTATTCATTATTGGTTCCCTAACTATAATGTACTGGTCAAGGTAGAGTAGATAAAGGGTTGATAATTTTCTGGACAAAAGTATGGATTTGGCCCTCCAAATAACTGCAGAGTGATTTAGAAATAAACAATAAAAATAACAAATGAAGAAAAGGACAAAATCTAAAAATCTACATCAAACCAAATTTTGGTAGCATTACTTACAACAATATCGCTAAGGTGACGAAAAAAAACTGTTTTACAGGCCCAGTTTTGCAAATTTTTTTTTTTTTAGTTTTCACAAAAATCGTGTAAAATCGGCCTGTTTTTAGCCCAAATTGTTCATTTTGGACTAATTTTTTAAAGGAAATTTGTGACAAATTCCATTTTTCTCTTGCTTTTTCAAATTTTGGGCTTATTTTAGGCCAATTTTGACCTCCAGAAAAGGAAAAAAAATCGACCAACCCTACTCGAAAGGTCTGCTCGCCCATAAAACGGGTTTTTTTCGTCGCCTAATCATGTGTTGAAGTTTTTTAACAAGATTGCTCTCTGATACCAGACCATGTTCCATTCCATTTCCTGTTTTTTCAATACAGACTCACAGCTGAAGTTATATTCTCTTGAAGAACAGCGACAGTTGAGAAGCATTAGTCTGTCAAGTATGCCGCTGTCTTGTCTGGCCGTCATTCCTGATGGGAAACGAGCCTTGGTTGGCTCTTGGGACAACTCAGTGTAAGTTAAAGGGGAATGACTCGATTTAAGTATAAAGTTTTCATATTGATAGAATGGCCATCACCCCAAAATCCATCTGTAAAATTCCGCACCGATATTTCTACCTGTTTTGATGTGAGAGCTAAAAAGTGATTTTATGATCCCCATAGTACCGTGTAAAAATAATATTCATCGACCAAAAGGGCACATTCTACCTGCATACCATCCAAACGAACTTTGTTTAGTCCTAAGATTTCACAGGAAGAAGTGATAAAACTAGTAGGCTCATTCTTCCAGCAAAACACCAAATATTGACCAGTGACAATTGGAGGAGGCAGTCGAAAGGTCCGATAGACATTATAGACGTACCTCCTAAGCAAATTAAAGGTGCAACGAGGAGATTTTTCACATATCAGGGTGTCTCTCAGAAAATCAAGTACTGATTATTGCCTTGATATAAATCTTTTCCATCAAAAATATCCTATCTGAAAGGATTAGAGAAATATTAGCACATTTTTTTGAGAGCGTGGAGATTTTTTAACGATCGCTTGGAACCGGCTAGTACACTATACCTGTTAATGGTAAGCTCGAACATGTCTATGTGTCAGCAAACGAAGGAATTTTGTACTAGATAATTATTATTCGGGGATCCCCGATTATAATACAAACGGCTGCTGGAACGGCCTTCCAATATGAAATAGGCCCTGGAAATAGCGCATGTCCGTGTCCTACGCTCATCCCTTAGTTGTTTTAATAGTTCAGGCAAGCGAAGTTAGAGGTTTTTTCTCGAGGTGGCACGATTTCATCATGGCGACTAAACGTAGCAGTTCCAGCTCGCCGTTAAGTACCAATCTGGGATCCCAAGTCTAATTACAAAATCGCTTATTTTGTGATAAATACGCATTTTTTAGCATTCTCGTTCGCCGGTATAGTTTTCCTATACAATTACCAACGTACTGTGCAAAAATATCAAATTTTGAAAATTGGGGGGGGGGGCTCTTCAAAAAAAGTTGCACATAGGTAATTTCTGTTTTTTTAAAAATGTTTTCTTTGGTTTCAAATGTGAAATTTCTAATTTTGTATAGGAGCAATACAAAATTCCGCCTATGTTTTACATTGAATATAAGCAAATTAAAATCACACTTTTCCTCTCTTTTAAGACATTTCTGTAGCCAAATACAAGATAAGAAGTCTATTGATTGTCTATCTATATGAAGTGCTATTATGACCCAATATTTTGGGTGGCCTCAAAAGCTCTTGGTTGCACTTTAAGTTTACCAACAAAACACATTAAAATGGCTGCATGGGCCATCACAACACAAGTGCATGCCTCCAATTACTCTTTTCATAACGAGAAAGTAGGTATTCTGTCATTGTATCCGTAAATGTTTGACAGATAGTGCTTCTTTTATGTATTTTTATAGAAGTCCATAAAGCTGGCCAGTCAAAAAAAAAAAAGTTCTCACTGACTCTGAGAGAATGGTTTCCGTTTGCTTTTGATATACAATAATGTTGGGCTTTTCTTTGTCTTGTAATCAGCCTTAGTATTTTGAAAAATATTTTGGTCATAATTCATGGTAGCGTTTAGAAATGTTTAAACATACATACACCCAATCATGAGTTATAGTATACTGGAGTAGAAACTCACTGGTAACCTATTGTCCACAGCGCTTTCGAGTGTTAATGGCGCCTATTGTCCGAAATCTTGACTCAGTGGTTTGAAGTGGATTCGATCGATCGTCCCCCTCACTGCCCGAAATGCTAACCAAGATCCCGCACACCCAAGCAATTATTTTTTTTTAAGAAATTAAGAGACTTGCATATGATTTTAGTGTAATTAGGGTCATATGAAGAGCACTGCATGAAAATCTAAGAATTACGATCACCCCTCGACACATCGTTAGGTGACTGCCTAGATTTTCCGTATCACCTTTCGACATAGTTACTTTTCAGCTCCATACAACTTTATCACCATCGTCCACTTTTTTATCGTACAGTTGGCCATTATTGCAGTTAATATCGTAATAGTCCTAAACGTAATCTGTTGAACACTGGCGGCTTTCTAATGCTGTTGTTGTTTGATGCCATGTTGATCCTGTCATTTTTCATATTACAATCACATAACTGACATATTTTAGCAATTATAACAACATTTTTCATTTATTTCAGTGTCAAATTCGGTTTGTAATTTTTTAATGTTTTTTTTTTTTTTTTTTAATATTTTTAATTTTTTTGCTAAAAATGCAAAAATATTCCACACTGTCATCAATGAACTAACCTTCACCAGCTGCGTGCACTACGTCACCTTATACACATGTGCGTAAACACTTCGTCTATATAGGCAAAATGCAATGATTGATGTTTGCTGACTAAACCCACCCACTGAATTGAATTTGTCCTGTTGTTTTGTAAAAGGTCACTTGTAGCCCTGTAATATGTGCAAGTCCAGATACTACAAGACAAACCTTTAAACCTTTTTGAAACACACTTTGACTTTGCAGATACCTGTAAATGCCATAGGACATGGCCGTGTGCTAGATACTCTGATAGCGCATGATGATGCCGTGTCATCTCTATGGCTGAGAGATAACGTACTAGTTACTGCCTCATGGGAAGCAACTGTCAAAGTCTGGCTGTGTGAAGGTCTGCAGAGCAACGGTGCGCAAAATGGCAGCAGAATCTTGGCTGAGCTGGACCATGACACAGGTGTAAGGGGTTTATTGATAAAATGTGGACATAGAGAGAAAAAATTAGCCAACATTGTTACATTTGATATAAAAGTTCGGCCAATACAATGTTTGGATTTTTCAGTAACTGTGACTTTAAGTGCTTGTTCATAATACAGGGTGTCCACAACAATGGTGCAAGGCAAATGCACCCTCTTGAGGAGAAAAAATAAAATAGTGACGTGATTTTACCTCATGTCATAAATAAAGTTTTGGCTTTTGAATACCTTTACAGCCTCCGATTTGGTAGATGCAATCCAAAGATATGGCTAAAAGACTAAAATGGTGAAAATATCAATTTTGCCACTTTGCACAGATGGGGAGAACCCAATTTTAATCATGCATGTTGATAGGACACTTATTGATTCAAATAATTCATCCCACACAATTATAATGTCTTGATCTTTTCGATAAATTTCAGACATTTTTTTGTAATTTAAAACATTTTATTAAATTTTAAAAATAAGCATTGTTTGGATTTTTCAGTGAATGTGACTTTGAGTTCCTATTCGTATATAATCTAACATTTGGGAAATAATTATGAATACTGTACATTGTACACATGAAAGGAAATATTTAGAAAATAACAAGAAAAAAAAAAAATGCGTAGGGCGGCTTCCAGTGGGTCCCAGCTAACAATTTTACGTTGTCACAACGTTGTGACAATGTGTACATATAATGTTATAGATTAACGTTATAATATTACGTTGGTGGCAAACAAAATTTGTCGACACTTTTTTTCGTTGTGAAAACGTTATAATGGAACGTTTCCACAACGTTTTTATACACAGTTATAAAACTTTGTACAACCTCCTTAAAACTCGCTGTTCCTTCACATATCACGTTATTAGCACGTTCAATCAGAGAACGTCCTACAACCTAAAAACGTTTCTACAACTTCATGCAATGTTAAAAAACCGCGTCTCACAACGTCATCCGACGTTAATGGGTTTTCTACAATGTCATTCCCCATTTAATAGCGTAGTTTGGTTGATTTTACGTTTGTATAACCCCCAAATAACGTTCAAAAACGTTGTAGAATATTAAATATTGTGAATACCAGTTTGGTTACTTTTTCGGGATTAAAACCGAGATTGAAACCCGTGCAAATAACAAGAAAGTTTACATACATTCGTGCAATGTATACATTCATACAACCTTTTTGTAAGGTTTGGACGTATTGACGTAAATACAGTTGTTGTATGTTCAAAACGACTCCAAATAACGTTTCGAAAAGATTTATAAGATTGGTATGTGGGGGGCGGTTTCATAGGTCCAACTATATGGATAAAAATACATGTCCTACATAGACACTTAAATACAAAAGACACTTATAAAAAAATCTACCATCGAAAATAAAGTACCTTGTACTGTGGTCAATTTTATTATCTTTAAGTTACAATGCGTGATTCCTGTCATATAATAATGGTCCTATGGGTAAATTTAGTACACATTTCTAACTTCCACAATTATCTACTACTTCCCCTAACAGCTGCACCTCGATAACCAGATTTAAAAAAAACTATGCTTCCATGAGAAGCATCATGGACATAAGCATATGGAAATATGACCAAGATCAGGAGCGGTAGCATTGCCGGTCCGAAAATATCTTATTTTTCCATTTCAGCGCCCGTTAGATAACAAGGTATACCCTCTACTCACTACCCTTATCTGAAGTAAACAAAGCTTGCCTCGGAATCGTGTTTTTTTCTCTCGATAACCATTACATACCCCTTTAAAATTCTACAGGAAACGTTTGTTTTTATTTACGAACGGCCGTACCACAAAGCAAAACAGCAAACAACCCAAGTCCAAAAATAAATACGCTTTTATTACACGTAAACTTTGAAGAAAGGTACATATAGATTCTGCCCAAAGCTTATCGCAGATAATTAAGAACCTTAATCTCAGATAAACTTTTTGTTAACTCCAGACAAGGATCGTTATTTCTGGTTTACTCCTTGTTATCCTCTTGTTCACATAGTGTATACGAGATAGGGCTACCTTATCTCTCCGGATAGGATACACTTCAGCTTCCATATGAAGCTCACGTTTATTACTTCGCCTTATCCCTAGATAAGGGGGAGCCTCATCTCCAAATAACCACCACCCCCCCGTTAACTTAGTTAATCTTCATTATCTGGAGACATTAAAGCTGAACCCCTAAATAACATGCCTTATCTGGGGATAACAATTAATTAAAGCTGAACACTCCAAATAATGTCTTTATCTTGAGTTAAGAACGCTTATCTTGAGACATACAAACGTATCCTCAAAATAACGGTCCTTAAGTTATCTAGAGTAAACACAAGCTGTTGCTACTGCTACTACTGCGCGGCTGCTGCTGCTGCTGTGTCTGGCGCGGCTGCTGCTGCGCTGCACTGCCGACTACTACTGCTACTACTAACCTACTACTACTACTACTACTACTACACTTTGGTATATTCTTAGAACGCAGTTCACAAAGATCAATTATGAGGTTTAGACAAAATTAATGAAAATACAAATGTACATGATATCAAAGAGATTCATCAACATAATTATGTTTTAGACACCTTTTGAAAGCTTTCATAGAATTTGGTCATCACACCAACGACACAAAAACGTCGATGGCCAGCCAAGCTGGAAGAGCTATGAGTACGTTTGCAGACCGCCTGAGTATCTGGAGGTCTCAAGTGGCGCGAGGGAGGTATACGCGTAGTGATCCAGTTTATTCGAGATAGAATTGTAGAGCTAAGCCTCTTAAGCACTTTAACATTTACAGATGAATCTTGAAAAATGGCGCTTTTGAATACCATAGCCAGTGTAGTGATGTAGTACAGGCTAAGCTATCAACTTGACGTCAACAGCCAAAATAACACATGCAGCGAAGTTATGTAGACGTTGTAATCGATATTTCGAGCAGATAGTTGCAGAAAAGACCATTGCAATAGTCCATAAAATCGAGGGCCCTGACAGCAATGGTAACAAAAGTCTCTTCATCAAATTTATGGTCTTATACGCCACAAGTTTTTTATTTGTATAGTGATTTTTTTTTTGGCAAGATGGTGACATGAGCACTGACAAGTTGGATGTTTGGAATATCCAGGAGTTTGCACGAGTTTATGATTTGATGCCGCCAGCGAATATCTCTGTCTAGAATCATTTGAGATACTTAGCAGAAAAAGCCATGTTTTTTGATGTCAGCAATGCAGACACATAGTGTGTTTTTGGGAAGTACTCTAACAATATCATCGATGGGCGAAGAGTGAAGATTTTGAAAGTCATCCCATCATACGAATGATACTTGATTCCATCTTCCCTTAACTATTTCACCATTTTTGGCGAGAATGAAGCTGTAAAAAGAAGTGTGCTTGTATACTGACCCTTGAGGTAGTCCAAAAATCGGCAATCACGGGATCTGAACCAGAAATGTTGACACGTGATTCCCATTCTATAAAGGGAACCACTCGTATTATCAGTCCCAGTTATGGCAACTCTGTGTTTTAGTCGGTTTTAACAATTAAGTGGAGATTCTTATCTTTCCCAACACTGCTGCTTTTTTTATATTTGGCCAAATTTCATTGCGGAAAAGTTCTTACGAAATTCTACAGAATTATCCTGCACTTTTTATCGAGTTCTGCAAATTCAAATATTTTGACACGTTCGGGTACCTTTTAACTCTTAACTCTCGCAAAACAGCGCATACATCCAATGGTCGGGTAAATGTGCGTACCTTCTGAGCTTGACTTCCTCCAACAGCTTTGGTTCGCGGGTTGTTTCGAAGATAGCACGTTCCAGAAGTTAGAAAAGTTTGCCTTAAAACAATGACGCGTAATGTAATTTAGTGCATAGCATATTAATGTTATTTGCTACTATCCTGACAACTTTATATAAAAATCATGACAACCCATATTTTATGTTACTTATATATGTAAAACGTAAAAAGAAAAATAACAAAACCCAGTTTGCCGCGAAGTCTTGAAAATATACTTCACATGGCAATGTTTGAGGGTTTGACAAATCTTCCAAAGATTAATGAGGTACGATGCTACCTCTAACACCGCGTATAGGGTTAGTTAAAGGTTTCTACCTCGGCTTAATCTCTTTGGATTGTGCTCCCCTAGGTGGATTAGATGAGTTCAAAACTCCCACGGACTTCACTATAACCGCCTTGTTATTCTTATCATGATTCTTTCATGCAAGTTTCTACGAAAAAATGCAGTTTCAAGGTCATGAATATAATTAGGGTTTGTATTCAGTCAACATTCATATTAAACTGAAGTCTTAACACGTACGGGCTTTGGGTGTTTGGTCTCAATGACTACAGATTTTGTGCCTAGTTTCCCCTTTATTCCCTTATACTCGTTCTTTGGCTTCATTCTGCTAAAATACAAAATATTCAGTGGCATTAACTTTATAACTCAACCTGGTCTAAGTTTATAAGCATTTTACACAATCTAAACGTTTCGCAATGAAGCACGTGCCATATTTGTGTAGAAACTATACTAGGACAAGATATCTGACGAAATATTAACAAAATTATAACTAAATTATATACAGGTTGGTCCCCCCAAAAAATACCCTAAAGCGCCCCAATTCCAGTATTTGTTGCAAACTATTTATACATATTAGGAAATTATTATGCATGTACTTTTCAATACAGAAATCCCCGCTGATTTGGATCCTAATACTGGATTGTGAACAATGATAAATCACTGTCTTTCACTTGTACACGGACAGGTTGTTTTAATGCGTACACACTACAACATTTGGTGATTGGATGGTGTACTCGTGCTCTTGAACTTTTTATGAACTTGATCTGAAATAAATTCTGGCACTGCAAAGGCTTTAGAAAATATGCTGCAACATAATCACACTAATAAACAAGAATATTCAAGCGGGACACCATGCAGTATCACCTTGTGTATAATGATCAAACCTGGTAAAGTCATGTTAAAGTGTGAAATGGTTATGCATATGACTCCTGTCCGGTTGTTTTTGTTACAAGTGAACAGAGGTTCTATATCAGTTGATTCGACCCGAATCAAATGGGTGTTTTCTGTATTAAAAGAATAATGAAATAATTTCCAATTTGTAAAAATAATTTCATAAGTTAATAAAAACCTGAACTTGAAATGGGGCCGATAGGTATTTTTTGGGGGGGGATACCATATAGAATCAAAATAATAAATTAAACTCTTTACAGTGCCTCTTGCGTATGACACTACATGCCTGTCGTCTCAATGAAAAAGGAAAAACCGTCAGGTTTTTAATGTTTTAATCCTGGATATTTAAATGGTGTCTCATTATTCTTTATAACTTTAAAGGAAAACTATAGTCAAGATGCATTGACAAAGTAAAAGAAAAAAACTGAGTGTTCAAGAATCTCTTAAACACGATAAAAGACACATTAACATTGCCGCTCCCGCCCCAAATACTATAATTACAAAAATAAAATTGTTAGCAAGATTTATGCAGTGGGGTGCTCCTTACCTTCGGTGGGTGTTTTTAATTGAGAAATTATTGACTTGGGTCCAATTTTAGTAATTATTATTATTAAGGATTGTGATTAAGTAGGACGTAAGAAAAGAAAGTTGTGGAAACGTGTTTGAAGGCTGTAAGATCCAAACGTGTGTATAAAAGTGACAAAACGATTATAGAAACGTAATGGTTTTGGGTCCAATACAGTGTGTAGGGGGTCTATTTTTTGACATATTTGAAACGTTAATTTTTAGTTGAACCAATCTAAAACGGCAAACGATGCCTGAAGTAGTACGTTACTAAAACGTTCAAAATACGTTTTCACATGACCAATAGATTAAACGTTCTATGAAAGTTGTATGGAACGTTGTATAACGTATGTATATCGTGCCCAGTACAGTGACGATTAATGGAAGTCATGTGACAAACGTCTATAAAAAAGCTTTTCATCTAAACAATGCTGAGATGATAATCATTGGTATCGAAGAAAGACGTTGTCACAACGTTTTTAAAAACGTTTTCATTTACCAATGACGTAAATAACCAAACCAAAACCAAAACACTTTGTGGCAACGTTGTGGGTTGTTGGTTAATGGACTGATTCAGTACGATGCATAGGATTTGTGATTAAATTTCAGTAGCAATAAAAACATTTGCCCGTAGCACTCCATTAAAAAAAAATCTAGTGCTGGAAGTGAGTGTTTGAACGTCTGATTTGCATCGCTACGCAGGTGCTGCCCCAAGCGTTAATACGTTGATCCGATAATTAATGTTTGCTTTCCTGCTGGATAGAGCAAATAATCACTTGATTGTTAATACCTAAAGTAGACTCGCTCTCTCATGGGCAGGCTATAGCCTTGATAAGCATACACATGGGTCAACAAACATTACAATTTTAAAACACACATT
>JAMKCH010018889.1:0-22745 GCA_023653785.1 Ophioderma brevispina
CTATTGTTTTACATAGTTAGGCGTTAGGACGAAATTTCGTTCACCCTGAACGTTATCCTTTGTTTGCCGCTGTTTATTTCCGTCAAGGATATGAAGATGTAATTTCTGCAAATTAAAAGATAAATCCCACTAGAATAACAGAGATTAATATTAATTAATCTAAATAAAATAATAAGAGCTCAGTATAAACCTAATAAATAATTAAAATTTCCCCTAGTGTCATTCTCAAGTATTTTTTATTATTATAGGCCATGAGTACAAAGCGAAAAAGATGCTCAGATAAGTACCACCGTGGCGCACCCCTGGGAAGTACATAATAATTCCGAAATCAATATTGCCTAAAATTAGAGAAATCCGTTCTACGTGTTTTCTCACTTCTACATTTGCACATTCTCGAAATATAATTACTGTCATCGCACTTTTTTCCCCTGAATATTAGTGACTAATACTGGATGTACACCGTTGTTGCATTGACTCCAGCAAATAATGGTCGGGCTATTGATAAGTAAATCCGTTCGGTATGTAGATGACCAAACACTTCACAGATGCCTTTTTCATCTGGAACTGCAGAGCCATGTTTTATCCATACAACCTGAAAAGATAGCAGGTTTTTATACGCATCATCACCCCATTTAGATTAAAGGTATTTTTTATGACGGGAACACAAATTACCAGTCCTCTTTCACAATAAATAAAGTTAGAGCATGGTTCACTTGTGTGTGTTCCATTTCTTTGACCATATTTTCACATCCTTTATTCGAAAGGAAACGAAGGTGAACAAAGCTGCCATGAGAAAAAAAGGTTTGGCAAACTGTGACCAACTCTTTGTGCAGAACCAACCGTAACTTGCCCGCGTACACCCCAACCCCCATTTCTATCCAAATTTATTATGCAGAAATAGAAAATCATTCACTTATATGAAATGCAGGGTAACCGTTCCGAACAAACTTTTAAATGATAGAAAAGAGTCCAATATTAATATGATTGAGTTATGGGTATTGGTTCTGCACCAGATGTTAGGTCATAGCTTGCCATCAAACTTCTTTCATGATTTTTGCTCATCTTCATTTCCTTTTATGAATAAATGATGATCAAAGTTATTAAACTCCCAGCAAAGTTTGAGTGTTTTTTTCTCTCCTTAATTTTCTCTATTAATTTTCTTTTTCTTCGTGAACGAGCTGTAGCTCATCTCTAAACGGGCGGTGAAAACAATTCAAAGCTTTTAACGTCTGACATACCATGGTTTGCAGTCCAGAGATCTGAGTCCGTTGTCCTATTCATCACTATTCATACGGCGGATTTACTTATCACGCAACGCACCATTTTTTGCTGGAGTCATGGAACGTTGTGTACATCGCCTTCCTTGGTCACTGCTATTCAGGAAATAAAGATAGTACATTTATTCATTTTCACATCACGAAAATGTGCACATACTAGAAGTGAGACACGCGTATAACGACTTTGATAATTTTAGACAATTTATTTTAGAGCACAATTATGTACTTGTAAGGGGCGCTTCACTTTGTAAACGCTATGAGATCTTGGCCCGCTAGCCTATTATTTTTACCGACTGAGCTACTTATCCGGAAGAATGTAATGAGTGTTCCTTTGAGCTCTTGATTCTAATTTCTTTGCAAATGGTCCGAAAAGGTTACAATATACAGCTATAAACACAGTTATAAAACACTATTCCGAAAATGAAATTTTCGTTAAAAATCCTATAATGCCTCATCCTGCTGTTATTCACGTATTTTCTTTTCTGTGTTTCTGAGCATGCAAGCGGCAATACGACAACTGTTGCTTTGGTATAGAGACGATAGACATTGAAACAAAGGAACTTGGAGCAAGACCGGAGAAGTTAGCAGATCTTTATCTGGGCTGGCTAGTACAATACTCTAGAGGTATTTCCCATAGTTCCCTATTGCTAAAAACGGTGAATTAGGTAGAGGTGCCTGTATTGACTTCTACTGTAATGACAGCTTAAGATCAAGCGAAACTTTAGATCAGTTTTTAGATTTCAAAATCCCAGGTCGCACTTAAAGGTGCGTGTTTCCGATCGTATTTGGACCCCCCTGAGTTAACACCCGGAATAATAATCGATTTTGATATCAGATAAAAAGGCCGTATTTTCTCATTGTCGTCCTAAACTTTGAAGCCCCCTCAAATCCATTTTATTCCCGAAGATAAAAACAAAAAACCGCCGTTTTAGTGTAATGAACGACCCGTACTTCACTTCTAACCTTCATATACAATAGAGGCCACGACCTTTAAGTTTACATTTAAATTCAAAACGTTATATATATTGGATTCATTCTCTTTGAATTGGAAGTCCTTTGCCCGTTGCTTGTAAAGTAGAATACTGAATTTAAAGCCATAGTATTCAAAAAGGAAAGGGTGTTTGCCAGAAAGTTCCATCAATCTGCTTAGTTACAAATGGTCTAAGTTCATATAATTTGAAAACGAAAGAAGTAATAAGAAGTAAACAAAAAACTTCCTGTTCCAAAAAAACACGCTATTTATTAACTAAGTCAAAATAATCCATATCAAAAAACGTATTTTTCTCCAAAGTGCAATCCTTGTGGATAGAACGTTTTTGGAACTAAGCTTTTCATTTATTTAAACCTTAAACCTTCCTCGTGTAACTCTAGGTAATATTATTAAAAAAAAACAAAATATATGGATCAAGCCTCCCCAGACTCTAAATAATTTTTCAACTAATATTCCCGTAAATTACACACTTCTTTTCTTCAGATTCTAACCCAAGGATTTTGTTATGAGACAAGATTTTTCGAACATTGCGAGACGTGATTAGAAATGCCCGTAAATCAATCAAACTACGGAAAACGTTGCCAGGTGATGATCACAAGGTAATCTCTTAAAAAAACACGAAGCAACAATTTTTAAGTCTATGTAACTCATTAAATTGTATTTTTCGAGATTACCGCCTCAATTTTCATAAGAAATCACGTTGTTCTTTCATACTATAACGTGAATCAAAAAAATGTGGCAAGGGATTAAGTTATTTGATCTGAAGCAATCATTATATAAAAGATTTTTTGTTGTTTTTTATAAACAATCTAATCATATTCCAATGTTGAAAAAATGGAAGAAAACAATTAAACAAATAAAGGCCGATATTAAAATTTTGTAAGCACAAACCCACTTTTCCCTCCAGTCCAATGGGATTTATACAGTTAAGCACGAATATTACGGTTAATGTTCGATATCCCGGCATAGCATTATGAAAGTTAATGATGACTCATTCTATTTTGTTTAATTGATCTATGCATCGCCATAATCTCCTTTATTGATCTAAAAATTTAATGTTCACGACAAAATTCACTTCACCCAATTTAATAAATCCTGATGTGTAATGAAAAGGGTTTCACCCACTACGTACTGTACTCCGGTATAGATACAAGCTGCCAGAAGGGCTAAACTCTATGCAATACCTAAACAATGGGAAGATGTTTTGTTTTCTTCTTGCTTCTGTCAACAGGTGAATTGGGTGTTAAGATTCGTCATATCATTTGGCACATTGGTATAAATCAATCATTGAATTAATCCGTTGTTCAAATAATCAAGAAATGTAGCATTAAGTTGACAAAGGCATCATGATATTGATTTTGTATATTCTCACAATCACAAGTATAATGTGTGTAAAGCCCATAGGAATGGCGAAAAGGGGGTGTGTTTACAAAAGTGGCCGTATCTGGCTTATTTTTAAAATCGATTTCTTTCATTTTTCAACATTTGGTAGTATATGAATGTGTTTTATAAAAACAACAACAACTCTTTTCAGATATGATTGCATTAAGGTCAAGAATCATCTTAACCTCGCATACTTTTTTTGGATTCACGTATATCCACACGCTTGTTTTTACATAACAATCACTATGTGACTATGTGAAGAGACCTTAGCTAAGCTCAAATGATGTCTCACAAGAAAACTACTATATTGTACATCAAATGGATAATTCATTTGAAACAATGCGAGTGAGCTATTTTGGTGACAGCGTAGTTTTGTTGACTATTTTTAATTAAAATACTCAACAGTATATTATATTTCCGAATAGACACATTGAAATTGCCTTAGAGAATCAAAGAGGTACATAACCGATGAGTGTGCCTGTGGTGTTACGACAAGAGGCGTTTGGATCGCGAATTTGTCAAAGGTTATTTGTTCAGCCGTCAATGACTTTTTTGCAATTTTTTTTTATTTCTTTCTTCAGTTGAAAACTAAGTATAACCCTGGATCTATTATAAACCTTTAATTTTGGTAAAATAAAAAAAGTAAAAAATTTGATTATTTTCATATTCACAGTATAAGCTTGGAAAAACATTAGTTGTTTTTACATTTGCTTTGGGTGCGTGGATAGATTGCGGAGGGGATACGGTTCTAACTAAGGACGAAGCTGCGGAGGAGGCGAAGAGACACATTGAAATCGCCATAAAGATATTCAAAGAGGTACATAAGTAGCCGAGTGTGTTAACGACCAAGAGCGCGTTTGGATGTGATATCTTATTGAAATATTTTTGAGAATTTTCACTCTACCCGACTGTAGCAAGATTATTTTTGAACGGCGATACGGAGCTGGACCACTGAACCTTGTACCTATTTCTAAGAGTAATTTCACAGAAAATATAGGCCCATTTCAAATGGTTTTCCGTAAAATAATAACCTATTTTTCAAAACATTTCTAAGAATAATTTTTCTTATTAAAGGTGCAACGAGAGATTTCACATAACAGAGGGCCCCTACTCGGCCAGTCCATACTCGGCCTCACAGATTTTCTCCGGGTACTCCGGTTTCCTCTTGCTCCCAAATACACATCAGACATGATTCAAATTCAGTCTAATCAGAGACGGCTACGCTCAACTTCTGTGTCGTCTCCTCGTTTTGTTGAACCAAGGACCCAGCATTCAACATTTGCCGATAGATCATTTTCTTGCTACGCTCCAAAACTCTGGAATCAGCTTCCTGAACGCATCAAGTGTGCTGGATCTATTGAAATTTTCAAGAACTTATTGAAATGTCATCTGTTTGAACTTGCTTATAATCAATAGCTCTTGTTTCTTTATATGCTCTATGTTCTTTGTATTTTTGTTGCCTGGTTTTGCAGCGCCTTAGTGCAAATTTGTTTTTCTTTAGGCGCTATAGAAATGTCATTGATTGAATTGATTGATTCTAAAACTGGGCTTTCTTCCTTAATTGATATAATATTGTATAATTATGTAAAGTGAATTGACACTGACACAATAGTGTTGGTGTGTCGTTAAACACTATACCTCCTCGTCCTCCTTAAAATGGATTCAATAAGAAATTATCACTACGGTGCAGAATGTACTGGTTTGGTTAATGTTTTTTTTAAATTTAATTCCAATATTTCCATTAAAAAGAAAATCATTCGATTCACCGATATTGCGTGCACGTCTACGCACTGCTAAAACGCAGAAGGTCGCACATAGTGCTGGGCGCTTCTGTATCAGGAGACACGGAGTTAGATTCAATATCAGTTAACAATTTGGTTGTAATATGCCAGTCTATTATCATCAAACAATACAAAACTAAAGGTGAAAATATAAAATTCAATTACTGCATAATTTTATCACTTCTCTATTGGTTATTTATACATCCTTTTGTTTTGCATAGTTGGAATCAAAAGGCAATCTAGCCGACGCGCTCATGACTAAGGGAGTACTTGCTGGACGAGGCTCAGATGAACAGGAAAAGGCAAGACAATTTTCTTATTCTCGCAAGTAGAAAATGTTGTTGCGCACTATCGGATGGGTGGTAAGAAGGGGGATGGGTTAGTTGTAGTAGTAGTAGTAAAACCAAAGTTTTAAATCCGGTTTTGTCCCCCACGGGGGGTGGCCGGATTCACCTCACATTCACAGCAACACATTCACATTCACAGGATTTATTGGAGCAAAAAGATAATTGACCGGATGCCCTTCCTGACGTCAATGTGCTGGATGGCCGCCATTCGCTCTCCAGAGCTGACGCCCTTGTAGGTAGATCTTCTTTTTCGTTCTACCAGGGTAACCAGCTACCCTCCTCATCGGATTTTGTTAGAAACCCGATGGGGGTGACGGTTTAGCCGCCGACAACCCGGCCCTGGGACAGGTAGTACTGGTTACCAGGATACCAGTAGCAGGCCCTCAAAGGATACCTGACCTGACCTGGTAGTTGTGCCCTACCAAAATCCCTTTTCTGGTGCCAAATAATTTAACGTAGTTGTCAATTGATATTTTACCCAAGCCTTCTTTTCATGGGTTCAGGATTATCCCAAAGTGATGGGGGGGGGGGCAGAGGGGCAACCACCCCCTCTTTCTGGAGAGAAGTACCCAAATGTCTAGCATGACGTCAGAATGTTACATATACTTGGTTTTGGTACCAATAGATAGCCAACATCAACCAA
This sequence comes from Ophioderma brevispina, assembly GCA_023653785.1. Taxonomy (NCBI): domain Eukaryota; kingdom Metazoa; phylum Echinodermata; class Ophiuroidea; order Amphilepidida; family Ophiodermatidae; genus Ophioderma; species Ophioderma brevispina. The sequence continues at coordinate 6,423 of JAMKCH010018889.1, forward strand.
AGCTATAGGAAATAAGATATTTTGAGGATATTTCATTTTGACTATTTAGATCAGAATTAAGGTACTAAAATCACAAAATGCACTTTAAAACATTAAAACTAGGAAAAACATTACGGGATAATGTTCTTTCTCTTTTTCATTCAGTTGTACATGGAAGCTCATAAGCTGTGCATAGAAGCGTATGGCGAGTGTAGTGTTCTGACCAAAAGACTCAATCTGAATATTGGAATCATGTACGAGGACAGGCGGGACTTTTTCGAAGCTTATAAGTGGTTTGTCAAATGGGCGGATATATGTGAAAAGGTATGTATTGTTTGTAGCCAAAACACTAAAGTCCTTGAATGTGGATGTGCGTATTACATACCCTAAACACGTATATTACAATTCAGAGTTTTTGATACCCTAATAAATGTACATCGCATGTTGGAAAAATGACCCTTTTTACAGTTTTTTGTTCACGCATCATATCCACCTTTGACTACAAGTGCCCTCCCTCGAGTTTGGACGAGTTCGATCTACAGTAAAATACAATTTTGAAGGTACTAAATGCCAATACAATGCGGACAGGGATGCTAATTTCCAAAAGACAAAGGAAAAGTGCATGCCACTAGCTAAAAAGTGGACAGATAGATATAAAGTGGAGAAGGCAAGTGAGTTACAGATGGAGAGGAGAACGAGAGCGAGAGATAGAGAGGGGGAGAGAGATAGCGGGAGAGAGGGTGATAGAGAGGGAGAGAGAGGGGGTTTTGAGAGAGGGAAAGAGGAGAGAGAGAGAGAAGAGAGAGAACTTACGAGGTCATTGAATGTGTAGTTCTAGTTTCGATTGAAGCTCTATCTACACTATAACAAACTTTGGAAGGTACTAAAATGCCAATACAATGTGGATGGGGTGGTGGCCTTCCACAAAGAAAGTACCATGCTCAATGCTACTAGCTAAAATGCATATAGGAAAAGGTCAGATAGGATGGGGGAGAGAGGTAGATTTAACACCCATTGACCAACACTGACTCCATTAAATACCCATTGACCCTGACTCCCCGACATACTAACCCACGATGATCCAATTGAACAACCATTGGCCCCACCCTGATCCTGACACAATGTCGCTCAGGCTTCAATTTTCTATTTTTTCTTCAAACTTTTCAAAATGATGTATTGCCATAACCATATATAGAATCGGTATGTTAATTGCATTCAAATGAAGTCAAATAAACCGTGTCTTTGGCCAATGACTTTTGAGATGGCTTCACAGATAACCGCAGTCATTTGGGAAGCCATCTCAAAAGTTACTGACTTATGTGTCATAATGAAGAATGTATCAGGGTTGGGATAATTCAAGACTTCAAACTATGTTTGAAATTGCACCTCAATGTCAATGTTTGCTTGGAAATACCCACAATTTTGAATTTTATAGAACTGTAAAAGTTACACGACCACAAAAATGATCAAAATTGTGCTTTGTGGAATGATTTTTATGATTGTTTGTAATGGTACTGCATCATGCATGAGCTTTTCGAATTCAATGCGCCTTCATAAAGATTGCTTGTCCAATTACGCTAATCTCCTTTCACTTCAGACCGAGACTTCAGAAGAGTGGTGAAACCAAATTCAAGTAATCGATGTGAATAATTTAAACATATTTTTGGAAATACACGTTTTGTAGAAATGATTTTTGTGTCGTATTAAAACTTACTTTGAAATGCTTACCGCTGAAGCAAATTGCAAAATAATGTCATTTGTGATTAATAGAAATTTCAACCATATATTTGACGCTTCTATCTGTCCAATAACTTAGATGCCCGGTTTTTACTAATTATTTCCAAAAATATACGTTTTCGAAAAGGTCGTGAAAGAAAAGTTGTTATTCATCATTGGACCCCCAACAAGAAAATTGGGTTCCAACTTCAAAACAGATTTCTTCTTTGGGTTTATATTTAATTTACACTGATTTTTATTGGCAAACGACAACAAACCGGTGTGAAAGCAGATATAGTCCGGCGGGAGCCACAGTCCGGGGCTCCATAGACGATAACGGAATAAAGCGTGAAACTAATGTTGCGTAAAGAGTCAACTGAATCGATTGCCCTATTGTTCACCATTGTTCCCGGACTATGAGTACGCCGGACGATAATTACTTCTACACCGGTCCAGGTGAATACCAGGTCAGTGGTGAATACTGATTCTGAAACTTTGATGGTAAACCCATTCACGGATTAGGGGCGCTTCAAAAGTACGTTTATACGAACAATAATTGATTCATGGACCTTGCTCTGATTTCAGGTGTTTGCGCGTGTATTAATGCACGGACATATAAATGCATCGTTGAAATAGTGATACCTTTAATAGAGGTCCTATCTGCTTTAATCAAAAGTTGTAATGCCGTGTATTTAAGTAAATGTTGTGTGGAACCTTGGATATTATCTCGATTGTATTGCAAAAAATCAGTCACGGTACAAATTACGGTTCGGATTTTATCCTGTTGAACAAAATTCGGTGTTATTCATTTAATACCAGCGCGGACAACATTGATCGTTAATAATCTCCTTTGACGATAACAAGCATTTACTACCAACAAAGTGGGGTCAATGCAACCTTCCACAAAACGTAATTCGCTGATGTAGTGCACGTAAATATCCATTGGTTACTGGTTCACACCTTGGCTCATGCGCCTCTTCCGAAAAATGATTTGCTATAGGATTTGTGTTGTGATCAATGTGATCAGTGGCTCGAACCAAAGTTAGCGCACGAGCCAGTTGACCTGGCAATGGTCTTACTATAATTCGTGCTCTACATCAGCGAATTACTAATGGTACCAAACTTTTATTCGCTCATTTTTTTCACGAGGTTGAAATGCCCAGATGTCAATAGATTTGAAGGTTTAAATTGAACCATTCCTTTCGTCATCAAAAACGTCTTAGGTCCAAAGATACCCAACAACTTTCTTTTCTTGACTTATTTTGATAGTGTGTATTATTTGAAATAATTGATAAAAACCAAGCATCTAAGTAATTGGACAGACAGTAGGTGTCACAGTGACCTGCAGCTTGTTTGCAGATATCAAAGGAGCAATCGTTTTATCTGCATATAAATCTTTAATACCATGTTCTAATGTAGGTCTTTGGATACCACCATGAAAAGACAGAGAAGACCCGGAGACTCTTCGAAGAACCAAGATACGCTGATATCAAGAAACAACTTGCAGAAACAAAATAGATAATTTCCGTCGGTTTGATAAGGATACGTTTGCAGTAAATATATAGTACATGGGGAAATGAAATTGATGTTTTGGTTTATTTTTTTATATATAATTTCGACACCAATGTTATTCCAATACAGAATTTCATGGAGAATCTGAAAATCATGAGTGTCATTTTAAATGTGTTCTTGGGTGTTTTATAAGGGGGAAAAATTTGTACTGGGGTTAACAATAAAAGTGTTTAAATTGTTTTAAAATATAAACCAATCTGTTCGGTTGCTCATATGGTTTCTAAAAAGGTATAGTTTGCCATATTTACGACCTATTGTTTTAGTACAATAGGCTCAAGACAGTTAAAGATCATCATAATAGGTCCGATTTTGTTGAAACTGATTTTAAATCGTTCATTGGGTCATACTAAATAAGAAAATGACTTTTACAGATATGACTAGTGATCTCCCATGGACCCTGTGCACCACGTCCATATTTGCCCTCTTATTATCTTTTAAACGTCATTGACAATGCGACCTGTATAATTTCGTCTTCTGTACATGCAGTAAGACGAGAAATTTGACACCATTTTTAAAACAAACTGATCAATCTGATATTTTACCCCAGTGTGACCTTGAACCCGTTTTGCCTTGTAACTCTTGTACTATAACCCTCAGATAGGGCAAACTATACCTTTCTGTAATCCTTGAAATTACCGAACATGATGGTATACTTTAAAACACATTTGCCTCTTTTTATATTTTGACCCTTGCATAAACCTCGCCCCTTGAATACATCCAAGAACACACTTTAAAAAATGACACCCATGATTTTTGGAATCCACATACAATTTTGATTTAGAAAAACCTTGGTTGCAAGATTGTATATGAAATGTTCACAAAAATACAGTTCCACATGTACTAAAAGACTCCACAGAAGTTATTTATTTTCAACCTCGTCTTACCAATTCTCGTTAATACGATGCTTACGATTAAGATTATTTTGAATATAGTTTTAGGAAGAATATGTGTGGTTTTCTTTTTATATGGTTATAACTTTGATAACGTCTTCCGCAACCATTTTATTTGTAATATATTTACGTTTTTCTCCATTCATCAGGTAGTTAACATGATTAACCTTATTGCAAGGAATATGGGCTATTCCAGAAAAAAATGCCCCCCCCCTCTATATAGGGCGCCGGAATTCCAGACTTTTTGGCACTTTTGAAAGCTGGAATTCCAGAATTTAATGTCTAATACCGGGTGGGAATTCCAGCCACGGTATAGAGGGTGACGGAATTCCAGTGTTTTTACGATTTTCAGAGGAAAATTCCGGAAAAAATCAATATTTTCAACACCCTCTATACCCCTAACAATAATCCTCTGGGAATTCCATGTTTTTTTTACATTGGTAGTCTAGGAATTCCTGGAATTTATGGAAGGTAGTGTCTGGAATTCCTGGTAATTTACGGAAGGTATGTGTCTGGAATTCCAGATAATTCATTGAAGGATAGCCAGGAATTCCAGATATTTTGTGAACCAAAAAATTTGCCCTCTATAGTCTATGGGGGGGGGGTATTTTTTTTCTGGAATAGCCCAATCTTATATTCCAATAATTATTTTCTAGTTTTGATAGTTTGTTGTGAAGAAAAATCTCTATCATGTATGCATCAATTCAAAAAAATATGTCGTCCCTGTTTACTCACCAAGATTATATCTTCTCATTGAATCTTAAAGTTTTAATTGCAACATATTCCTCGCATATTTTATTAAAATTATAAATCCCACGCGAGATTTGGTTTGGGCATCATTAACGCCCCAGTTTACACGGTCAGGGTTACTTTAACATCGAAGTTTATAAAGCATCTGAAGTCATTTGTAGTATGTATATTATTATCACATTTCTTATTTTTTAGCTTTACCATATTTGTTCAAAATTGTAGTCTGACTGTATGACTCCTGCACATTGAAGAGTTAAAGCGGCACTGGCACATTTTCAGAAATATGAAATTTCTTCATTTTGCTCGCAATTGATAGTCTAGGCCATTGGAAAAATAAAGGTATATTTTACACATAAAAATAACATACTCAAAAACAGATAGGGACATTAATAAGATATCCAGGTAATTTAAGTTTGCCCAGGTAATTTAAGTTTGCCGTAACTTTAATCAACAAATGTGTCTATTGCATGGATATTATAGACTCGTATACTCATGCCGTGGGAAGCAGACTCCGGGCGTGTGTTTTCTTATGGTAAACATCTTTCGACGTCGTTCGTCTGACTGAATTAATGTCGCGGAGCATTAATTATAAAATTGTTGTGTTTTCCCATAAACAAGCTGCTGGTGGGTTTTAATAATTTCAGGTGAGGGCTAATTGTATATGACAAGCTTCTACAACTTGCAAAAATATCAAGTTTTTCAAATGTGCCAGTGTTCTTCAACACAATGTTACCGTTGGTAGTTTAAGTTATATCAATTAATATTCGATATATGTGTTCGATATGGTTGATTTTAATTAGTGTTACAGATTAAAACATTCTATATAAAGAAAGATTTGATTTGTGCGGGCTTTTCAAAAATCACAAATTAGGTCTCCTAAAAAAACAACCTTCTTCTTGCTGAGTGTATTCCTCAATTCAGTTAACCAAACTGAATTTGCGTTGTATGCCAAACCCTGGGATCATTATTTCACTATCATGTACAGTGTTGTCTAGCATCTTTCAGAAAGTGTAAATCTTGGGTTAACAACAAAAAATGTTAGCTCAATCAAGACAAGAGATTAATCTTTGTACATTAAAGTCCATGATATACTTCAAGTAGCAGCGAGCGATTGGCGTGCGCAATACCGGATTTTGACCCAAGATCACGTGTTACGCATGTTCACCAGCAGAAATCGCTCTTGAGATGGCTGGCAGTAATAGCCTTCTTTGTAAGGGTTTAAATCCGAACGTCCCTTAACTGCATTTGACATGTACTTTTGAAAAAAATCACGGAGCGGACCCCTGCCTTGCATTAGGGGAAAAAATTGCTCCTGATTTACACTAAAAAATAACGCTAGCTCACTCTTTGGCGGTGTCGGTCAGTTTCTCCTCTAGGACCGTTAGGGATATAGGTTGTACACCGTCAGCGTTATTACTGTTAACATATGCATCGCGGTTACTTTTATATTAATTTCATGCACAAGTATCAGCCCGGAAGGCAAAGTTTTAAGTCTCCCCCACGTTTTTGATTGAATATTTTGATATAACTCATCACAAGTGTATTTCAACATTGAAAATCATCACGATTAATAAATGTATTTTCTTTCCATACGTGTCCGTTTTTATATTTGTATATTATTTTTAATATTCACAGGTTAATTGAGGTTGCTTTTGTGTGATTTCAAAGCCAAACCCCCCCCCCCCCCGACCCCAATCCCCGGGTGCAGGCGATGTTCCGCACGTGTAATTGTCCGACCGTTTTTTGTTCCGAAAGGTTATTTATCCCGAAGATCTTTCATTCCGAAAGCAGTGGCGTAAACCAGACCTTTGCAAATGGGGAAATTGGGAGAACGGTGGATGGTGGTGGTGGGGGGGGGGGGGGGGTGTGGGGAGAAGGTTTGACGATGTTTTCTATTTGGGTATTATCCATATACACTGTACAAACGGACAGTCATTGGGGGGGGGGTGGCTTGTGGGGTTGGGGGTGGGGGGAGTCGGCCCGAGCAGGGGGGCTCACCCTTCCCCCGTTGTTGAGGCCACGGTCTCGACATTTGCTCCGACTGGTATTTCTCCTAAAAGTCATTTCTCGATAGCAAATTAAATCCGAACGGCAATTGGTCCGAGGTCATTATTCCGAAATCGAAAACAAAGGGTCATTGCTCCAAAGGTTTTTATTCCGAGGGTCATTGTATTCGAAAGGTCGCGTTCCGAATTTTCGGAATAACTACCTTTCGGAATAAAGAAACTTTCTGAAAACTAACCTTATATTTTTTTAATCCATACGAGTTTTAATCCGATATGTTTATTCCGAAAGATCGGTTCTTCCTCCGAATTTTGGAATATCGACCTTTCTGATAAAAACTTTTCGGAGAAAACCCTTATTTTTTTTGTTATTCCATAGGATTTTTAATCCGATGGGTCATTACGCCGAAAAGGTCGTTTCTCGATTTTTCGGAATATTGACCTTTTCTGATAACAACCTTTCGGGGTAAAATTGGGGATATGCTTTTCCTCCAAAGGGTCATGAACCCAAACGAGAAAATAGAGACAATTGGACATTTTAGAAACCGGTATTGCTTATCAAAATAATTTTCACTAGCGTGGCAATTAGGCCCCTTAATCACCCGCAGCTGAAACATGTTGGAGCTTCGTCCTGCAGTGGACTGATTATAAGCTGATGATGGATGATGATGGTGGGTGGTGGTGTATATGATGGTGTGATTATGGAGGTGATATGATGATTGTGCTGCTCCTGCTGCTGATGCTGCTGCTGCATGCGGATGCTGCTGCGCGTGCTGCTGCTGCCGCCTACGGTCGACATTTCGGACGCAACATACCTTGGAGTAATACCCTTTCGGATTACAAAAAAAGCCCGTATTCCGAAAGCTCGAGATTCCGAAATTTCGGAGAAACGACCTTCGGAATAATGCCTTTGGGAGTAAAAACCTTTCGGTGGGAATAAGTTTCGGATATAACCCTTATTTTTTTTTGGAATAAAGAACCATTCCGAATAAATACCTTCTGGGCACTTCACCTTGGGAACTGATGTTGGATATAAAACCTTTATGGTTACTGATCTTATTTTCGCGACACGACCCTTTCGAGTTTAATAACTTCGGACTAATGAGCCCTTTCTGAACAAAAACCTTTCGGAATTATTAGCTTCCAAGAACAGTGTGTTCGGAGTATGTTGCCGTTCGGAGAAAAATCTTTCGGAGTAAGACACCTCGGATTATGGAACTGCCCCCGATCCACCTTTGAGGATATCATTATGTTTTGAGTTGTTGTATTCTGATCTTCCGACTGAATATCATCAGTCGATGTGAAAGAATTCAATGGGTATTAGAATTTTTATTAATAACACGAAGAGCCAAACTTGCTCGACCGCATTATTGGTCGGACTTTTTCAGGTCGGGTTTTCTTTGAGGCTGCATCTCCAAACTAATGTTTATACCGATCATTCAAAATGGTTTTAAATTAAATTTTTTATCTCGGAAAACTATCGCAAGATTCGGCATCGGCACTTTTAGCAAAAGATATTGATCGGATGCCCTTCCTGACGTCACTAGCGGGTGGCCGCCATTACCTCTGCCAGAGCCGACGCCCCTGTAGGTAGATCTATCTTTTTTAGTTCTATCATTGAATAGTCCAGCTATCCTCCTCATCGGATTTCCTTAGAAACCGATGGGGTGACGTTTAGACGAACACAACCCGGTGTGGCAGGAGATATTGTCCGCCGGTCTCACAGTCCGGGAACAACATTGGTGAACAATAGGGCAATCGATTCAGTTGACTCTTCACGCAGCATTAGTTTCACGCTTTATTCCGTTGTCGTCTATGGAGCCCGGACTATGATACCTGCCGGACTATGATTACTTTCACACCGGTGTGGCAGGAGATATAGTCCTCCGGGCTCATAGTCCGGGGACAATGGTGAACAATAGGGCAATCGATTCAGTTGACTCTTCACCCAACATTAGATAAACATATCAAGATAAATATCGGTTTTCCTCTTGATAAACATAGTTTTCGCTTGATAAACATTGTCCCCATTGGTTTTCTCTTGAAAAACGTAGTTTATCAAAAGAAAAACAGAGTTTTTCATTTTGAAAAAAAATACGGGTTATTAAATTGATAAGCATAGTATTGAAAAACTATGTTTTTCACTCGATAAACTTAGTTTACGTAGATAAACTTAGTCTTTCTAAATAAACTTAGTTTTTCTCTTGATAAACTCAGTTTATCAATTAGATAGCAGACTTTTGAAACTAGTTTTTTCTCTGGATAAATTAGTTTATCTAGATACACTAGTTTACCTAGCGAAGACTATGTTATCTAGAAAAAAACATAGTTTATCAAGAGAGAAAAACATTCTTATCTAGAAAAACATTAGTTTATCAAATAGACAAAAAAACGAATTTATCTAGGGAAAAAACGCGCTTATCTATAGTTATCGAGAAAATGACTGTGCTTATACAAGAAAAAAATAACTTTTCAATAGAAACAATATGTTGATTCTAGAATAAATATAGCTAATATAAGAAATTATTTATCACGGGAGAAACTGTTGTTTTAACTTACAAAACTGTTTTTAGCGTGATATTTATCTAGATAAAAACACACTTTTCTCTTGATAAACAAAATTTACAAGGTAAAGCAATGTTTTTCTCTTGATAAACATTAGTTTTTCTCTTAATAAACTTAGTTTATCTATATAGATAAACATAGTTTCATCGGGATTGTGGTTCAATCATATGCCATAACCGTAACTTTTACACAGAGAAATAGGTACAAACATTTTGAATTATATTTTGCGCAATTTTCGTGGACTTAACTGTTTCTTGTATTTGGATTATAGAAGAAATTGATGATGACAGGTTTTTAGCCCGACTTTGTATCTCAAAACTATACCAAATCAGACCTCTCCGTTTCCTATACGACTATTTTTGGCAGGGTTTTAGCCCGACTTGTATCCAAAAACTGTAGGGCCTATCCATCAGATAACTCCTATTTTTAAGTTGGTAAGAACGCGAAATCCATCAAAAAGTATACCTTGACTTTTTTCATAGCGCACATTCGAAGTTACACAAAAGTATTGCAACATGCAGAAAAAACAACTGATTTAAAAATGTAATGGGTTATGACGCACGCGTGACATCTTTCTTAATTACAAAGATAATCTTTCTTAACCCTCGTCTTACCAAGCCTTTTTTGTAACACGGTTTACCAAGGGGTGGGGGGGGGGTGTTACCACCCCTCAAGAATTCGTTATTAAGTCCCCGATGCTTATGATTTTGATACCAGCGGATGGTCCTCCTCTTTCCAATAATACCAAAAAAGTACCAACATACCTAGTATGGCGTCACAATGACGTCATCAAGTTCGCGAGTCGGCAAAATTGGGATTTTCCACAGAAAATAGGCGAAAATCCAATTTTGCGCTAAAAAACGTAGGAATATCGGATTTTCATGCAGTTTTCAGCGATAAATGATGGCAATTGGCTAGTTGTACATAAACATAGAGTTTTAGAGCCAAGCTGTGCATAATATTTTCAAAAATGCACCATAAAGTATCCTTGGGTGGCAACCAACCCTCTAATTCCCTTCGACTTGACGGCATACCCTAACCCCGGTGAAGGTGCTACTTCACATTTTTTCGTTAAAATGACCGGAAAGGATGAGAGAACGATTACCTAGAACCTTTATTACGAAAGTTTTTGGCTTTTTAGCGCACGGGAGCGAAGTTCAATGGGGGGGGGGGGAAGACGAGGTAAGACGAGGGTTAATGGTCATTCATTTTCTTGAGTCCAACAATGATGGACGTGCTCCCATCTTCCATTGACATTATCTCATTTCCAATCCATACAACCACTCTGATTTGTTTCAAGTGAACATTTAAACAATCCAATTAATTTTTTTAATAGTGGCTATTTTGAAACAATTTTTGGCGTTCCTGTGTCTGCATTCATTGTGGAGTACAATCAGGATCAGGAAGGAAGTTTACCTTAGCTAACTCTAGCTCTCTCTTTTTAGACCGACATTTTGGATCAAACGTTTTAGCACTATTGGATTCTGGGGAATAACACCTGTATGAAAAACACAACTTTAATATTAATTACGTAATGTAAAAACTCCTACAATTGTGATTATAAACTACTTTTCTTGGCCAATGTGTGTAGTTGTGTAGTCTCTTTGTGTTGTTGAAAATAAAATAAACAGTTTTGGGGTGACCAGCGCTTTGACTGACCTGACCTTACGGATACAATATTCTTTGAAATGCATTGAACCTGACACCAATTATACAAATTTTATTGAATGAGCAATAATTGAAGAAAGACAACGAAAGAAATTTGTATTGGCAGTGACGATAGTATAAGCAGGTACTATGCGCTACGCACACATCCCATAGCTCAACATAAATTGTACAAGCTGGCTATTCATGGTGCACCACAGAAGGGAACGAGATCGTTTCTTCATAGTCTACACGCGCAAAAGAGGAAAAAAGAATTGTTCAATTAAAAGTAAGTTTGCATGCTACTAAAATGAGACTTTCAGTGCAATATGTCTATATTGATTACAAATTAAATCCTGCTGAGCCTCGAATGATTTACATAGTCTCATGGATGATCAAAGAATATACCAGAGAAAGGAGGTTTAAAAATGGTTCATATCCCTTCAATTATCAATGGTCTGAAAGTTGCATGGATTAAGCGCCTTTTAGACGCTAATAATACTGGCAATTGGAAATGTTTTTATAAGTATCATATGCAACAAGTCGGAGGCAACTTGTTTTGGGAATGTAACATTAAACCCAATGAAAAATGTATTAATTTAATTAAAAATGCTTTCATATCTGAAATTCTTAATGCATGGTGTACTGTAACATTTGAAACCCCTTCATGTAATTTTGGAAACCAGATTGTCTGGAATAATAGTCATGTTAGAATTAATCAAAGTACATTTTCAAGAAGAGATGGGTAGAAAAATTGAAAAAGGGTTCACTATTCATCTGTCTGTTGGATGAGGACAATAACCTTTCTTTCTTTTGTTAGTTTTAAAACAATACGATATCCATGTAATTTCTTAGATTATTACAGCGTTATTCATGCTATTCCAAGTTTATGGAATAGAAGTGTCAAGAGAGGGGGAGCGAGGGAGGAGAGTAAGTAATGACACAGCACTTCTCAGATTGATTATGCTTGCTCAGGTTCAATCTAATAAGAAAGTTTGTAAGTGAGTTCCACCGTATTTGTGTGGAGAAAGAAGTTGTTCAAAAGCCTAAAATCAGAAACTAATATGGGACATTATTTTCCAAGATATGGGACTTGAGTGGAATGAATCTATCGGACTACCATTGCTGCTCCTACAGTCGACTACTCTAAATTAAGGTATTTTCAGTTAAAATTCTCATAGAATGATTGGTTATTAATGAAACACTGATAAATAGGCTATGGTCGTATCTCAAATCTCTGCTACTTTTTGTAAAATAAGAATGAGCCAGAAAAACTATATTCTCATTTTCTGGCAATGTGGGAAGTCTGCCATTATTCTGGAGGAGGTTCAATGATCACCATATTAATAGAACGGGGAACTTGTACATGAAGATGTTATTATTGGGTTTTAGATGCATACTCATTGAATGACGTCACCATTCTTTATGCAAAGCAATTTATCTATAATGCTAGATTGCATACTCTAAACCTTGATATACACTTTCAGGAAAATGTTAAAGAATGTTTACAATACTGAAAAGTTTATTGCCAGAAAGACAATAAACCTGAATGGGTGAACACAATGGAATTGCTATCCAACTGTAACATTTTAATATGCAATTTGTACTTAACCATCTTGGGATTATACCCTGTACATGTATTATTCTGCCTGTGATATTTTATTTTGAGATCATTATGATAATAAAGCACAGGACGCTGACGTGCCTGGGAAAAGCAAAAAAAAGAATATCTATACCAGGAGTATTGGCTATTACGTGTTAGCCTACGATGCGGATATTTAGGATGCTTAGACAGGATATCATTATATCGCACTGTATGCCTATCTGTAGCCTGCCACTGTATCTGTACTTGCAGTATGACTGTCTATTGCGAGGGTCTTCGACTACTTGTTGGTCGATCCGCGCTGTTCATTTGTTTTATATCTCTAGAGGAAAATCTGACAATCACCGCAAAAAGTGAGGTAGCGGTATTTTTGTCGTCAGATCTAGGAGCAATTTCTTACTAACCCAAGGCAGGGTCCGCTCCGTGATCTTTTGTCAGGTGGGTTTTGAAGGTTTAAGGGACGTTAGGGATATAGTTAGATTGTATGACGATTGTAGCATGGAAAATAGATTTCAAAATAATTACTAAAATAATGACGACGAATATGCCCTGTAGTTATTTCATATTGTTTAGCAATGAAGAAAGATATTTTGGATAAGTAAAGCTAAGTAACTTGTATAATATCTCTGAAATGGCTTTCGAGAAATTCTAAAGTTGCAACTTTAGGGAGGAGTCATTATTTACCCCGGGTGGAGGGGGTGGAGAATTTTTGGGGAAATACGACAGAAAATGTAAGCGAGAGGGGAATATGAAATTTGTTCATGAAGGAGAGAGGGCATCATGAATTTTAAATGGAGAAATCAAGGGGAGTGCGAAATTTTTGAACAGAAGCGAGGGGGAAAGCGAAAATTTTTGTCGTAAAAATTAAATCCTCCACCCGCGTAAATAATGACCGCTCCCTTATACTCGATATATATTAGTACAGGCAAGATGCTAGCTGGAGTTGATGTGGATCGCATTTTCACCCTCTAAACTATAGGCTGTTTGAAAATAGAACAATAGCAGACCAGTTGTAAATTTTATTTGACACTATAATTGATCTTGTCTGAATATAGCAGGAAAAATTGGCATTGTAACCACTGGCAAGCTGATTTTTTACCAAGGCATGTGTTGATAAGCTGAGCCCTCGATATGCATTATCGTCTTCAGTTGATTTTATCTGTCAGGTTTGTGAACAATATTTTCATTGTTTATGATATGGCACGCCAGAACGGACCAAAATGCCTTGTTTACATTACAACTTTTAGGTCGAGTTTGATCACCTCTTTATCGAGTTATCATTCCTCTTTGTCGGCGTAAACAACATTTATATGGAGTGCATGGTTTATCAAATATCTTGTCCAGTTAAAATCTATATATCGAGTTAAAATATTATGTCTTGATTCTCTGTTAACGTATTTCTTTGATGTCATTTCCCCCACATGTTTTGTAAGGTTGTAATGGTTAAATTTCTTGTTTGAATATTACTTTGGATGTACTTGAAATGATAATGTAATAATTATTATTACAATTTATACTGTAAAGGATACTAGTAGTAAAGAATTGAATTAAAAAATAACGTGAGAGATATACAAGTAATAGTTTAAGCTTGTGTGTAGAAGTGTTTGGTGGACCATATCTGTATGTTTGCCTACAATCACCAAACTTGGTACAGGTAATAAAAACAAACAAAAAAAAACGTGAGAGATACAATTAAGAATTATTTGCCACCGATTTTTATAGGGCCTCTCTTGATATTGTACAAAGGTTACAGAAATGACTTCCATATATATATATATATGTGTGTCACCTTGGTACAGCTTTGAAAAGTAGGATAGAAAATAAACCATTCGGAAGCTCTATCTTCGCCACTCAACTCTCATTTCCGTGTGTTGTTTGATTAGGATGTCAAATGCACCACAAATTCACCCCATGCTATAAAAGCAAGCTTTAATATATATTAACACTATATTGCACTTACATAACAGTATAAAGGGTCAATGCATTAACATTTGTTGTGTTAAATTATGAACACATGTTTGCCTATTAAGCATGTTAAAGTAATTATTACTTAAACACGCAAACACCTTAAACACCTACTAAACACATTTATGGTGTTCTTCTTTCATTTTATAAACATCTGTGCCAATGTGAAATGTTTAACATAGTACGAAGATTCAAGATTCATTTTATTTAGCATAAACAATGATGCATTCAGAGACTATATAAAATGTCCGGGAATGTCCTTCGTAGGGCTTGTAGGAAAAGTGTCCCCTTTTAAAATGACTAAATGTAAGATAAATCTTACAACAAAAGTCTGCCTAAAGTTAATGAACACAAAAACATCGATCTTAATACCTATGTGGAAACAGTAGTTTTATGCAAAATGTATATTGTGGAAAAGCAAAAGTAATATAAATAATTTACAGTTAGGGGCCATATATCATCCTGTGCAAGAAGTTGTTAATTTCTCCAAAATGATGGTACCATTTTTTCGAGCGTGTGTTCCCAATTTACATGCAAATTAAATGACGTCATAATGCAATAATTTGAAATACGACAGGACTCTATCAATCTAACCGTTTATAGTTTCCTTTTAACAGAATAGATTCCGAGATTTTTTTCTGTGCGTTAATTAAAAATACTCAACTAGAATTAAAGATAGTCACCTAAATTACTGAATTCCAAAGTTTGAGATGAATCGGACTTTTCGTTTTGATTTAGTAACGTACATGTATGTGTAGTATAAGTACCATTCTAGGCTACTGTGTATAACAAACATTCGGGATCCGGGTTGTGTTTTTCTATATATATGAGGGACACCGATTTGAGCTTAGTTCTTTCACACAATTATTATACTCGATTCGCGTGATACGTTCGTCCCCCTGGAGTTTTGGAAAATGAAAGAATTCAAATGCACGTGCCACACCGGATTACCTTGGAGGACACTCCGATCATTTAACTCACTCATCTGCCACTAAATACAATTACAATTACCAAATACAAATGTATGGACACGCACTATAGTGTATTTCAGGCCTTAACATAGCTTAACATTGCTCACAATAACATGATTAACAGAAGTCCCTGCGCCTCATCCAATTATTCACCGCCGCAAGAATGGTACGGGGTCACATATCAGATGAATCGAGTATAGTATGTATTCAGTATAGGCACAAAACACGATTTCTTAGGAAATTGAGGGCGGCACCACATAAGTATTTTATAGGGCCATCAGAAACTTGCTGCAAATCCGGCATGGCGGCCAAAATTTTCCAAAATGTGTAACAATCAATAATATGACACGGCTATCATTATGCCAATATGGGAGGAAATTCAAAATCTTATACACCACAAAGTTGGCGATACTTTAATTTGACTTAGGTTTTGGCCCGCAAAATGATTTTCTCTATAGACGTTTTTATATAGATGCAAATTCCAAAAGTAAAATCCAAATTATGAAGGCCTGGGTGCGTTCTTAAAATTACAAAGGCAAACTGAATTTGATATTTCCAAGGTCAATAAGCTTACATTACAGAAAGTGGAGACCTGATTTTGAGTGATTTGTTTGTGATCTTAAATAATTGTGTTTTTTCGACATTGTATTAAAGGCTGTTGATAA
>JAMKCH010018890.1:0-65803 GCA_023653785.1 Ophioderma brevispina
AAAAATGTAAATATTCTGGCTTTATTATGCCCTATTTTTCAAAAAGGGCCCCCCCCCAAAAAAATCAGCGTTATTCTGTTCTATCAAGGTTACTCTATTGTTGATTTAATTATAAGTGAGGCCCTTGATATTCTAGTTGTTACTGAGTCCTGGATGCGTTGAAATACACTTGATGTCCCTTAAATGTTGAACTAAGTGCCACTTACCAGATTTTAATTAGTGTCAATTGCCTCGTTTATCTGTGGTGGTGGGTGGTGTTTGCGTTATTGATCACCACTTTTCAAGTGACCTAAATAAAGCAACTCAATTTAGGTCTTTTGAGCAGCTAGAAACTTTCGGTTAGTTCCATGATCCTTCCTACTGGATTTGTTTGCTTCTACGGACCAATCCATATGCAAAAAAACAAACATACATCACCTTTTTGCAGGATTTTATCTTGGTGGAGGGATTTGCAACTGCCTCACCGCATCGTGTTGTGTTTACGGGTGATTTTAATTTCCATGGGGATGATGATGAAAACAGATAAGGATGCAATGTCCGTTTTAATGCATGAAATCTTAAATTAAACGATCTCACCAATACATTTCAGGTCCCACAAGGTCATACTCTTGCACTTGATGATTTAACGGAATTCTGATTCACCTCATTTTTTAGCACTAAAACTACCATCATGATAATTAGCAGTAATTGGTGTGCACTATTGAGTAGTTGATGAGCTGTCTAGAACCATCAAGAAAGTATGTTATCTATCGTTAGACTTCGTGACATAAAGGACCAGTTTAAAGGCTCTATCAGTGATTTGCTTAATAAGAAAATCGAAAAAAAATCCTCAAAAATCAGTTTGCATTGTTTATTACACGTATATGTATCTTAACATATCCTACGAATAATAGGACCAAAAGCAGCCTACTAACGCAAATCAGTAATTTAGTCATAACTTCCTACAAACCGTTATTGAGATAGGGATTCATTATCTTTGTAAACCCCCCATATTGATTTGTCTTGTTTCTATCAATGTTTAAGTTGAAAAAATAACTTAATGGAATTCTACAGACTTACTTTCACTCTGTAGGCTATTCCTGTAAATTCCCAACTATTTTGACTCTTTCGGGTGGATCACTGATAGTGTCTTAAATGTGATATTCAAATCTGCACGTGTCAATATTGATTCGACATCGCCCAACTTGCCATACTGTTCAATGATGTGCTACGTGAGCACTGACAAACACGCACCAAAAAATGACCAAAGTCGTAAGGGTTAAACTAAATGCACCAAGGAGGTAAATTAACAGAAGAAGAAACTGGGTGGGCCCATGGCCCACCCAGTTAATTATTTGGCCCACCCAGTAAGTTCGGTCTGCCCAATGACCCAAAATGGCCACCCAGTTAATTATTTGACCCACCTAGTAAATTTATGGCCCAAAATATTGTGGCGGAAATTCAGTGGGGTGCGTTGAGGGCGTTCTTTTATGGCGGGTTAAGTGATGACGTCACCTTTTGGCAAAGTAGTATATAAGGCGATACTACGAGCACTCGCCGCTCTCGTGTTCCTAGCTAAGCGATTTGGGACAGGGTCATTGAAGCTAAGCTCTCAAAGCCCACACTTCTGCAAAGCTAACTTCATCTTCGCAAGCCGAAGGGACCCGGACGGATTTGACCCATGCAAGCCCTAAGAAAAGTGATGGAACTGCTATACTGGTCTCTAGTGTAGTTATTGAGCCATTGCCTCAAGTAGTTCAAGTTCGATCCTGCAGTGGAAATGTTAGTAATCCAACGGATAATAAGGTACGGGGCAACACGACCGCCCACCTGCAACTCACTTGTAAGCCCTGCTGCTCGCTACCAATTTAAGATCACGCAAAGTGAAGAGAGGTTCCGCCACATTTGGTGGTAGCGGTGGAATTGAACTTGAAAACCTAGTAATAATATGAGCGAGACCTACTATCCTTCCTGTGACTGCATCTCCAGCTACCGGGGGTGGTGATTTCGGGGGGGGGCTGGTGTGTACACTGTTAGTAGGGAAACAACATTAACTGTAAGTGTCTGAGTTCTTGCGATAGACATAAGATATCGATTTTTTTTTTCTTAACTCGCTAATTCGACCCCCCATTAGCGTTACGTTGAAGAACTAAGATCAGGAGGGCTATTCCCTTCAAAATTTCCGCCACTCCTTTAAGTAGCTTTGAGATGACGAAACGGGTTGTTAGGGTAGGATAGGTAAGGAAAATAGATTCTTTTAAGATTCCGGAAGGAAAGACGTCTACAGACATTGGGAGAAATGCAATGAGAACGAAAATGCCTCTTTACAACGCATTACGGCAGCTAACATTGAGGGATAAATGAGGCGACAGAGAGGAGTGAGTCCTTAAGTAAGGAGAATACGAAACTAAGACACAGGCTTCAGCATGAGGGGGGGGAAGGAAGAGTGGAAAGCCGTTCGAGAGACCCCAGCTGGGTACAGGACAGCACGGCATCTGATCGGATGTATTATTCATGACACAAGTCATCCGGCCACTTGGGACTTCGAATCGGGAAGAAGAAGATACTACAGTTAAGAGGCCAGCAGAAATGGTCGATGACAGCAGACTCGGAATGAGAGCAGGGAGGCCGAATTTCAGGATGACATCCAAGGGGTTGTACAGAATTTATGGGAAATAAACATGGTGCTTCAAGCATAGGGCAATCGAAAAATCTGCGGGTGAAAAACCAACGCCAATATGGTACAGATCGGGGTACCAACACAGAATTCACGATAAGAGCAGCCGGCCGCGTAGTGAGGAAGGTTCCTCAAGTTATAATAGGATGGGAAATGAGAAATGGCGTCAAACAGATGTGTTGCGTGTGGAACGGATGGTGATCCGGAAATGGAACCAACAGTTTAAAAAGCACAAAGTTGTATTAGGGAAACCGGAGTTAATAAGAAACTGTTCAATACTCCCGCCGGACGGAAGACAATGACGTAGATGTGGCAGCTCCAAAAGTCTACAGATAGAAAAGGGGGGGGGAACTAGCAGCAATGGAGCCGGTGATACTGAGGTTTTGAGGATTCCGATGTGTAGAGAACCCGCTCGCCGATTAGAGGGCCAGGGCCACTAAAACGTAAAAAACGGATCACAGGGAAGAGTACAGCGCAGAGCCCCAGCAACAACAACAAGAAGAAGCAGATCAATCGGAGCCATTTACAGGCGAGTGAATTTGCAAGCATATCTTGGACAGTTGGAGTCATGTGCAACGTGGAAACGGTTTTGGGACAGAGAAACAAAAACCTCAGCAGTTAATTAGTGTCTTCGAGCAGAGAACTAGGGGTGTGATTCCGACAAAAAGGACCGAGTGGATGAAAATTACATATGAATAGCTGGTGGGACCTAGAGCAATGTTTTCGGACAGTCCAAGGGAAATTATACTAGCCCATATTAGGGGGACGGCAGCCGAAGCAAAAAGAGAGTATACAGGATTTTGCACAGAATTGTCAAGAAAACTGATGATAACGCCTACGTCGCATGGTGAAGAGGCTCGCAAAAGAATTGCTCGAGATCAATTCATGGGGGACTTACGTGAGCGTGAGGTTCTGTTCAGCAATCCACCTTTCTATTCCTGCCACAATGGAAGATGCAATCCGGACTGCATTAGAGACAGGCATTTCTGACATCTGAAAGCAACGGAAAATCCTAAAAAAACTACCAGGTGGTGCATTCAGAGGGCTCCGAGAGATATGACCAGCTGACAGAGATGATTACTTTATGTGTGTTTTAAAACTAATGATGAGTCAAGTACAGAAAAAATCGACTGAACAAAGCAAAATAGGTGGTCGGGTCTTGGTAGCCGAAAGAGGAACCAAAGAAAGAGATTGGCGAAGAGGAGTGAATAGTAAGGTTTGCTGCCAAATGTGGGGAAGATTAATACTTTGTTGCTAACTGCCAACAGAGAGGAAGTGCACGAGCAGAAATCCGACAGGATCAAGATTGCGAGTCGTCGGGAAACGGATCCGACCGCAACCAAGGGGGCAGGAAAGGGTCGGAAGGTAAGTATAGTAAAGAAATATATGGCTCCCGGAAGAGAGTACCAAATCGACCAAAGTACCTCAAGCCTTTGGTAGATCTTCGAGGGGTGGACTTTATGTTCAAGCCGAATGTAATAAGAAACTGTTGTAATTGTTTGTTAGATATTGGGGCGGATGACGTACGTCAGCGGAGGTGTGTACAATAAACTTCCGGCATCAGAGAAACTACCATAAGGCAAGGAAATGGAAATGATACAATGCAAAGGATGACGGATCACCTTTGCATATATTGGGAATGATGATGTATGGATGAAAATGGATCTCACCCGGATGAAATGCCAGTAAATGTTGCAAAATTAAAAAAGACGTTCTTCTCGGAATGGACTTCTTCGAGTTGACGGGTTGTAATGTTGATGTACAGAACCGAGCGTTGTTAACAATTGGTGATGAAGTCATACCTTGCCTAGATTACAGTTGGAAGAAAAGGACATCGCCGGAGATAAGGAATGAAGGACGCCCTCTATAGTTCATGAGAACAGATGAACTTGAACGTTTTGCATCATAAGAGTGTCAAAGTTTACTTTTGCTGGTTTTCAAAAAATCCCACTTTCATAAATTCCCCAAAAGTCGGTTTTATGAAAGTTATAATACAGGCTTCAATGTGTAATTCAAATTTCCATATTTGAAGCCTTTCCACCCCAAGACCACAATGCCGCGTGCAAGGATGTGCGCTATATTATTTAGCACATATGTGTGAGTAGGCGTTCTGGTTCTGGGTGGAAAGACCTCCTTTTTGGCATTTTTGTTTTTCTGGCTGGGGGGCCGAAACACTAAATAGAATTGCCAAAACAACAACTAACTTTTTACATACAAACCATTACAATTTACATATGGTACGGCATGCTAATCTACCAACGGGCTCTGTGTGTAGGCCTTGGAATGAGAACATGTTAACAATAGTGATTCATTGCTACGCCCCCTGGGTAGCATTAAATCAATACTAAAATACAGGGGATGTGTATGCTCAATACAAGGTGAATGAATGAAAAGCTATTGCACTGCGAAATGGGATGAAGATGACGCTCATAGTGTAGTTAACCTTAACTTCTGAATATATAAATAGCGCGGTCAAGGGCCATTGTATTGTATTCCAGAGAGCTGCTTGGTGAAGGGACGGTATATAATTCACATCTTAGCAGCATGAGCTAATCAGGTATCGGGGTTATTGTTATAACGGGCTGCCTCATGTAGCATTTTGTACTTATGAAGGACAAAAAGGTCTATCTTATAGGCGTCTCCGTCACTTCAAGCTCCATGACAAAGGGGCAGCATTGCAACATCTGCCTGTTTCTTCATATAAGTAATCAATGGTCATTGAAATGGAGGCATGCTCTAAGCTTTGCTTTTTCCAGAGAGCATGCCCCTGAAGTTTCTCATACTTTTCTCATTTTTTCTTGATACAAGTGTATTTTGGGGATAAAAAAGACCTTGCGTACATGATAAAGTAGTTGTCAAACACCAACTCAAAATTGATGGTGAAATTGTAATAACTATTATGATTATAGAGGGCCTCCTTCCCTCCTTATCCGGCGATGTCCTTTTGTTGCAGAGTGTCCGCACTAGATTCGGTAGCTATTCCGCCAGGTCATGAAGCGTTGTCTTCGGCAAACTGAAACATCCTGGAAGTGCAGATGGATTTGGAATTGTTGAACCCGTCAAGCAAGGCACAATAGTTGAATCCGGAGCATTGGTAGCCAGGACTGTCGTTGATAGAGGTTAGTTACATTCGAATAAGGTACCGATGTGAGGGTCTTCAATCCAACGTTGAATACAATAACGGTAAACAAAGGATCATGTATTGCAAAGATTACTCCAGCCGTGTCATGTGAGAAATTAAAAGTACACAATTCCGATGAAGGACCCGACGAGATTATAAGGAATGTCCCCGCTTATCTGAAAGAACTATTAATTGCTAGTATAAATAACTACCTCCGGAGGAGCATTGGAAGTTCCGCATTACTAAATTGAATCCAAGATTTTTTTTCATCCGGAGATAATGATTTGGGAAAGACATCAGTAATAAAGCATATAATTAAGACTGAATCGGCAGCAGCAACGAGGCAACGCCCTCGGAGGATGGCCCCTGTACTTCAAGCCGAGGCCGACAGACAAATACGAGATATGCTTGAAAGGGGAATGATAGAGCCATCTACGAGTCCATGGTCATCACCTATAGTTCTGTTACCAAAAAGAATGGCACCAAACGATTCTGTGTCGATATCGGAGCTTATCTTGTGGGAAAGTGTTAAAGATTCAATCCGATTCGCTAGGATCGACGAGACTTTGAATTCACTCTCTGGAGCAAAATGGTTTTCTCCACGACTTGAATCTGTGCTCTGGATAATGGCAAGTGGAGTGGGATGCGGACCGCAAAACAGAAATACTGCCTTCGTTTGAGAGGAGGCAGCTTATACCAGTGGACGGTTATGCCGTTCAGATTGTCCAATGCGCCGTATACATTCGAGGAGCTCATGGAGAGGATCATGCCCGGATTCAGAGGGAAAGTCCTGCTAATCTATTAGAGACGAAGTGTGTTGGGGAAAACAGTTAGAGGAAAAGAGAGCCAAAGACTTCCGACTCGGTTTCAAGACTACGCGAAAGCAAACTTTAAGGTTTAAAACCGAAGAAAGTAGAGAGAATGCGCTCTGTTACAAGCAAATGGGTGTTTTATTTGGGCAAGTCGTTAGTGAATCGGGCTTAGTAATGATTCGGAGAAGGTCAGGTGAGCAAGGAATGGACAACGCCCCGATGCCTTAAAAGAAGTACAAGTTCTAGGACTGACTTGTATTTAATCGAAGATACGTTCAAAGGATATATAGTGAGATATAGCTCGCCTCTCGAAGTTGTCAGAAAGAAAGAGTTTATTTGGACCAGCGAGCAGTGTGAGGGAGGGACTTTCAATAGCTGAAAGAGTGTTGACCACGCTCGGTACTTAAAGTCCCCGGATCCGGAAGGAGGAATGTTCTGTTTGGACACGGACCGCCAGTGGCTATGGAATCGGAGCAGTGCTTTCCCAGCAACAAGATGGACGAGAAACGGTAATAGCATATGCCAGTATAAAGACATTAAAGAAAGAGGAAAGGAAACTATGCGTAACCAGGGAGTGAGTTGGTAGCTGTTGTGAATTTGTGTGAAACATTTCAAACCATATTTGTATGGGAGGAAATCATAGTTGAGAACGATCACGGATCGCTGCGTGGTACTTAATTTCCCAAATCCGGAAGGTCAAGTGGCAAGATGGATTCAAGTGCTAGGTGAATACAATTACCAAGTAGTACATTGTTAGTCCGGCAAGGGCATGGAAATGCAGATGGCCTTTTCAAGAAGCCATCGGCAATGTAATCTAGATGAGAGCAACAGTGTCAAAGTCGGATGCAAGATACGGACCGAAAGCCAAAGCCACAAGAAGAGTCTAGCTGTTAATTGGAGGAAAAGGCGGCGATAACTGAGTAGAAATCGAACTTTTGAATATGATCCGGAAGAAAGGTTGGACGTGAGGGGCAAGTGGTAAAGGATTGTTTACGGGAACGTGCGGGCGTTAAGCCAGAAACAAAGGACGACCCCAGGCAAGAGTCCGACGTGAAAAATCAATCGAACGGGCTGTATCCAAGCAGTCAACGAGTACTCCGGATCATCCTAGCAGTCCGGCGGGCGTTACTCCGGCCGAAAGGTCAGCCCAATGTCGGATCAGGCGCGATGACACAAAGACAAAGACCAGCGGTCAGGTCGCTCATCTATTGTACGACGCGAGTATAGCCCAGGTTCAAGCAATCTCAAAGAGAAACTGACAATCCGGCAGACCAACAAGCGACAAAAATGACGAGCCCTTGACTTCGGAGAGATCGACGGAATGAAGGACAACTCGACCGACGCGACGGATTTACTGGAGATAATGACAAACATTATCCAAAGCCTGCCCCACGCAGGCCGACGTGTAGAATTCACGGACGTTGCAACAACAGAAAGAAAAACTGTGACGAAACATAAACATGTTCGTCTGTATTATGAATTCCATGGTGGACGGTATACAAGAAATGAAAACCAGCTAGGAGAGAGATCACGATTTGAGTCTTTGGTTTTAAAGCCAAAACAACGAGGAGAGCGCCCAAACCGGGATGGAATGGAATTTCGCCATTATCAAAAGCAGGGCGAAGCGAATGTTTTGGGGCCGCAAGGGAACGGTTATTAGAGGCTAAGGAATGGGAGCTGTTTGCACCAGCCAGTGGGAGTCCGGAGACGGGCAGCTGGTTATACCAGAGGCTTATAAAGAGAAAGCCCTGAAAGAACTCCACAGCTGTCGGAATGCTGGTCATCTTTGGTATAGCCAAAAACCAGAGAGAAGAGAGAAAGGTAGAGAAACGTTTAATGGGTCGCTTTCAACAAAGATATAGATCTTGGATCCGGAAAAAGGCGACGTTGTGCGACGGAAATCCATGTACTAGGGAGTAGCAGCTTAAAGTTACAGCAAGAAGGTAGCTGGTCCACAAGGGACAACGAGTGGCGATGGTTATTCTAGGTCCCTTCCCGAATAATGGGCCCGGGAAATCGTTATGTGCTAGTTGTGGGCTGAATGCTTTACTGGTAAGGGAGCGAGCTTATCCGATTCCGACAATGAAGCCAAGCCTGAGACTGCGCCAGAAAGATCACTGAGGCAGTGATTATCGTCAAGGATGCCCTGAGAAGTTGCCCTCGGATCAGGGAAGAAGAAATTTCGAGAGCAACGATGATTGTCCGAAATTGTAAGATGACGGGGATTGACAAGACCTGAGAACAACTCATGAAGCCCAAATCGATGACTTCGCGAGGTTTCAACAGACTATGTTAAATTGTATTATGCACTGATGAACCAGAGGAGAACAATCAGAAGGCATTGGATGAAGGCTACCCTATGCAACAATGATGGCATATAGAAGTTCAATAACAGGAGTCTATGGAGAGACACCTATGTGCTGACATCGGTGAGGAGATACTGCTTCCAATTGATCCTGTGAGTCCCTCACAGATCCGGAACAGGACGATAAGCTGTCAACAGAGTATGCAGGAGGTTAGACAGCGATTTGAGGAAATGCTCATCAAAACGAGAAAGGGTTGTCTTGCAGAGGAGCTCATCTAGAAGACAGAAGCGTAATTATGGACAGGAAGGCGATAGACAAATCCTAATTCTAGTGGATTCATTCGGATGGCTTCATAACGAGGTGCGCAAGAGGAGGTGTCCTTGATGGAAATTAACGGATGTCGTATACAGAATAAAGAATCAGAGGGCAATCAAAGCCAAAGGTTGTCAATATCGATCGCCTAAGTCGTACCAAGGCGTTGAGATGGAAGAGTGGCGCTCCCAAAAAGGTGTTTAAAGGGGAACATTTGAGCTCATTGAAATTATTATTCAATACACACAGTTGGGACACGAGCCACAGTCTGTGATCCGATAATTGATCCGAAGAAGAATTGCGGAACTGAATCCTGAACTTACATTTAAGGATTGGGATCATCAACAATTGGAATCCGGAACAGTACAACAATAATCACGGAATTTTGATTTATCGTTATTTCGGATCACGGTCCTCTATACTGGATCATCTCATCCCGGATCAGGATCATCTTATTCGTCCCGGATATACGATAATTAGGACGAGAACCATTTCCCATCCGGGATCAACGATAATTCGCGACTAGAACATCCCATACGGGATCAACGATCATCTCGGATTGAAAATCATCTTATTATCCCGGATCGTGATATAACTTAAAAACCAATGACGCTCCTTCTTAATTATCTCTGCGCAGTGAGCTTAACGAATATCCTAGTGATAGTTAAATCAAGTGAACTCGATACCGTATAGGAAACACGGTTTTTGTCCCGCTGCGCCGTGCATAGACGGTCATGTGACCAAGGAGTAAAATAAAAGCTAGCTGTAACTAGCCTCGCCCTCTAATTCCATTGATGGCCCGACTCAAACGAGTGTAGGGAAGGAACGCAAACACTGGTGTTGTACAATTGATTGTTTCGATTCGATCGAGACGAGACGGCGCCAAACCAAACAAGATAAATGCTCGCAGTGCGAAGGAGAAAGTTCTGCAACGAGAGTCAGAGGACAATCTCAACGACCATGACACAGTTCACGGAAAAACCTTGTTTAGGTACCCGTGCCCCGTATCACAGCCAGGATGATACAATAGACGGAGTGATCTCTGGAACATGCAAGGGGCAAAAACACCCGAAGCAGATTTGGAAGACATAGAAGAGCTGATCCCAGTGGGGTTCCGAATGATGACGGACAAGTTTAAAAGCGTCCAGCTGCTGACCTAGAAATGGACAATCAGTCTCAAAGAAAAGTCTCTGCAGGTTCCATCGCGCCGCAAGTAAAAATACAAAAAAAGTATAGCAACTCGTAGTTCCAGCACTAGCGTCTTTCAGCCGCACGTCATAGACAAGGAGTGACCAAAGTACCAGCCTTGGTCCAGGATCAGGGAAGGCGACTGTCCGAATAACAGAAAACAATTACTAGGGAGTACGTTTTTGAATAGATTCAAACTTTGAAGAAAGTCCGGGGATCACGACTCCCCGGTGACTGCTCCGGAACTGAGTGTGTTAATCATTCTGAGTTATTACAGTGCATTGTGTTTATCATTGTGCCAAAAAGTTCTTGGTTATTCTAAATTGTAAAATTTCAATCAAATCTGTGATCAAGGGAAAATATGACTTCATCATGTTTATGTTAAAGGATTGGCCATCCGATGAGGACAAGTGAATTAAAAGCGGCGCTTGCTTTACGGAGTACAGATTTATTGATAACTGTTTCGGATAATGATCATAAATGCTGGGTTTTAGGCGACTAAAAAGTTCAATAATGTTCACTGATACGATTGCCCATAAAAAAACGTTACAATTTTTTTGTCTTAATAAGCTTTGGAGTAACGTGATGAAAAATGTTCATTTAAAGCTGAATCGTTTTTGTGACTTTGCCGGATCATAAATTAGATCCTGCAAACATGTTACCATTTTGATTCCTGATCGGCCGCGTTTATTGATAAGTATTGGGTTTGTGACTTGTTGACAAGCTACGAAACAATATTAGCCATTCGTTAAAGGCTTGTAATCATGTGATATTAGAATTCGATTCGGAGATTTTCCGACAATGTTTTAGGAACAAAACTCCAAACTGAGGGGGTGAGCATATGGCTGCATTAGGAGTGTGAGCCAAAAGGGAGCCGCATGGAATGCCATGCGTATGGCATTTGGTAGGCCAAAATTGGGCTAGGGAAAAATACGATCGTGAATGCAAGAGATTAGTTATATTGTATAAGAAATTCCAACGTCTCTTTAAATAATGAAGTTTGGAGGGTGTTGTTCATGACTATGGACTTTGCAACCAGTGCCGGATCAGCGTGTAATCATTAGTTATAGAGGTTGCATGAAAAAGGAGTAAAAATGCTCAATTTTCTGCAATTCAGAGGATCATATATGGTACAGAGTGACATGATTGAGTTACATGTATTCTGTACGTGTAATATCAAAACTTTAAGGTTCACATTTATTTATAAGAGTTGATCAATCAGAACGTATGAGTCTATCTCCCTGCTCTGGGGATGTGATCCTGCTGGAGCGTTGTCGGATTCGAGTGGTGTTGTGCGTGCTCATTGTCGGTGGTGCCTGGGAGTTGTGGTAGGACTATTTATTCTGATTTACAATGACCCTCTGCATCGTCCGATGCGGCTGGTGCTTGTTGCTCGGCTCCTTCGATGATCCGGGGCAATCGACTCGGAGTATGGGGATGGAATCTGAACAGGATGCAGTTGGTCTTACAGGCTGTCCCAAAAAAAAAATATACAATCAAGATTAATTTTTTTTGGCAAACATTTAAGATTCATCTCAAAACTGGGGAGTTTCTGATTCTTTTTAGGGCGTTTTGCCAGCTTTAATGAGAGTTTTAGTTGGTGTTATTTGGGGGGTTCGGTTCAAGAGTAGGCTTAATATCGAGACAGTTGAAATACCTGTTGGGCCAGTTTTTGGCTATCCTGATATCAATCAAAGTTGCCATTGAAATGAAATTAACCCTTCCAGACATTCTTATTGAAATTTAAAATAATAAAAATAGGTTATTAAAAAAAATGTGCTGCTTCTTGTGATATACACATAACTTTATAATGTCGCAATTGGCTAATAAATAATGTAGAATTGGGAATTCAATTTCAAACGTCTTGTTGTTTCAACTTTACTTTCCAGGTTTCAGCAAAGGTACATTCATAAAAACACCATTGTTGAAAGTAAACTGATGCCTTTGAACACAACCATCCTCCTTTCCTTGTATATCTTTGTTGAAACACTGCTTTCTTCATCATATCCTCCTGGCATATTGGAGGCAGTGGGAATAGGGGAAGGGTAAAAATTGTCCCTCCACATTAAGCGTTGTCCACACTTTGTCCCTCAACAGACTGTAGGCTGTTACAGTCGTTTCAGGCGTCAAAATTCCCAACTTTCAATGAATTTCATATAGGTCCCCCTGTGAGTGAGTACCTCATTTCACAACAACATAATCATTTTTGGTGCTTTCACTTCGAAGTAAATAATATATTGATTAGTTCAATGCATGAGAATACATCACTATGATCTGTACAATATTCTTTTGTTTGAAAAGGGTTTTTTAATCCCGCAAAATGATGCTCACGCAGATACCTTTAGTTTCTGAACCTTCAGGTGATGAAACTGGCCCAAGTGGGATTTTATCCTTGTGTTTCAATGACAATTATCTCGATAGGGTCCATCAAATTGGGATGGAATAAAAGCGCGAGGATTAGCTTAGGATCTTGTCTAAACAAATAAAGTCAAAAATGAGGCGAAAATGCACAGTTTATGTTTTATATTTGTAGTTTGATGTATTAGTTTATTGGCACAGTCTGTATTTCATGTATTTAAAAAGAAGTTACAGTGGTGATCATGCATACAGCTATGATCTTGTCCTATTTGTGGAGATAACGACGACCTAACGCATGTAAGAAGTAATAAGGGCGCTGCTGTATATGTTTTATTATGAGGTCTGAATCTGGGTATGTTATACATTATGAGGGCACTGATATAAGTGATGGTGAAGTTCATCAGATTAGCTTTGATGTAAAGATAATGTTACCCTGATTTTCTGAAGATGAGAAGAGAAATGGATGGGCGAGATTTCTTAAGCCGGATCAGAGGGTTTGTCGGATCGGGGTGTAGGGGCCCCGACCCACATGCAGTTGTGACTCTCCGGTGATGCGCACAACGCCGGTTTGAGGAAGGCTATAAGAGGATCGACCTCGGAGAGTGTGTGATGATCAAAGTCACCGCGTCCATTTCCTCCCCCAGCCCGGTAATATGTTTTTTGTCAGATCCGGGACGG
Organism: Ophioderma brevispina; assembly: GCA_023653785.1. Taxonomy (NCBI): domain Eukaryota; kingdom Metazoa; phylum Echinodermata; class Ophiuroidea; order Amphilepidida; family Ophiodermatidae; genus Ophioderma; species Ophioderma brevispina. Next base: position 13,432 of record JAMKCH010018890.1, read on the forward strand.
ATCGGTTTGGGGAGAGGGAAGTGTGCGGCACAAACAATTCAGTGGTGTGCGTTGAGGGCGTTCTTTTTCTTTTATGACGTGTTTAAGTGATGACGTCACCTTTTGGCAGTATATCCAAGGAGATACTGCGAGCACTCGCCGCTCGATTCCTTCACTGGTTTTGATGGAGTGAGGACGTGGATTGGTACAGGTCTCGGAAAATTATGGATACTCCATTGATTTTCCCTGTACTTGGACCACGTCTGTCTACAGTTATACAGAGCTTGAGTGTCACCAGTGAACCGATATTTACTTTGAAATGTCAAGGTAGCGCAGTTTTTCTTAAAATTGTATGGAAAACTAAAAGAAGTGATCCAGTTTCGCAGACGCAGTCGGAAACCACCACTGCAGTTGCTACGGGAACTGTGACTACATCACTTCGCACCGTGAAGGATGAGAAGAAGAAAAAGAAGCGGAAGTCCCCTTCTACTAAGAGACGAGACAAAAGGCGGCTTGCCGCATGGTTGGCCCGGAAGAAAGCCGGCGCAACTCCCAAGCCAAATCCAGATGTTGACACAAAACCTTGGAGTGACCAGGACAATGTGCCAGCTCAGGCGTATGATCTGGACGCGTTACTAGAGGTAGGTGGAAAAGGATATGGATATAGACCAATCCTCCGCTCGAGAAGAGACCGTTAGTACTTGTGATACGGAATCCGATCACAGTGAGTCATCGCATATGGTTAGTGATCAGGATGATAGTGATGATGACGCAGATTTATTTACACCGTACTTGAAGACGCCACCAAAGATCCGCTTTTGCTCCCAAGTAGCCGATCCCGACTTACTCAAGCTGTGCATGCGGTGTTTCTCAACTGCCGTTTGCGAACGTCCACAATGTAAAGAGTACCACATGAAAGTCTGTGAAGCCTTCAAAATAGTCAACTAATGCAACGTTAGACTTTAAGTTGTCTCCCATATTGCACCATTATTTTTAACGTATTTTACTTTTGGCGCAAATAACCTAATAAGTTGAAGGCGCCACTCAACATAACCAACCAACCAACCAACAACCATACGCTGTGGCATTCTGCCTGACAGACTTTTTATGTTTGTCTCGGTACTTATCTCCCCTTGATTTCAAGGAGCAGTACGATCGTGGCAGGTAAGTATTGACATGTTATATAACCACGGATTCGGGTCAATCAGATCTTCGATGACCTTAGTTTCGAATACGCGTTTATATAGCTAAAAGACAATACGTGGATCCTGGGTTTCCTACCGGAAATCATTTTTTACCGAAATAACTTTCCCACAATCCCGGGGGGGGGGGCGGCACTCGTATTCAAAGGTGGATATGAAAAAAAAAAAAAAAAAAAACATGCGGTGTTTCTCAACTGCCGTTTGCGAACGTCCACAATGTAAAGAGTACCACATGAAAGTCTGTGAAGCCTTCAAAATAGTCAACTAATGCAACGTTAGACTTTAAGTTGTCTCCCATATTGCACCATTATTTTTAACGTATTTTACTTTTGGCGCAAATAACCTAATAAGTTGAAGGCGCCACTCAACATAACCAACCAACCAACTCGCCGCTCTCCTGTTCCTAGCTAGCGATGGGACAGGTTCATTGAAGCTAAGCTCTCAAGCCCACACTTCTGCAACGCTAACTTCATCTTCGCAAGCCGAGACGCCGGTTTGACCCATGCAAGCCCTATAAAGTTGATGAGAACTGTATACCTGGTCTCTTAGTGTGAGTTATTGAAGCCATTGCCTCCAGTAGTTAAGTTCGAATCCTGCAGAGAACTGTTAGTAATCCAACGGATCATAAGGTACGGGCAACCGACCGCCCACCGCCATCACCGTCGTAAGCCTTGCTGCTCGCTACCAATTTAAGATCACGCAAGTGAAGAGAGGTTCCGCCACAATATATTGATGAAGTTGGAGTATTTCAGTTAAATTAACGAATGCTAACAAAATAGTAAGCAATTTAAGCAATATCCTGAATAGGCAGTGTGTGCCTCTACACCTAACAATTATGGTATTTAGGGTAGTCGGAGTGACAAACTTTACTAAATGCCTATACTAATAAGATGAATATCACAATCTTTAAAGGACACCAAGACAGGAAGGTAACATATTGTAATGGATTAGAATATGCTGAAATTCCAGCCTGTTGTGTGTGTAATACACAAAATAATAATTACCTTGTGACTCAGGGCAAGCAAACCTATTGGAATGGAACATTTTAAAATACAAATTGCACAAACACGTCCAAATAAAATCGAAGTTATTTGCAGTAAGTAGCTCAAATACCAAAATGCAACTCCCAGGATAAAACTGCACTTTTGTTATTGTTTTATTATAGATCATACCAAACGTTAAATCAAACTAGTTGTAAATCATGTTTTACTATATAATTATTAATTTATCAAACCAAAAATATTGATTAGTAATACCTCTGTCGCATTTTTTGTCCAAAAAAAAAAAATCTGAATTCATCCTATAAAATAAAACAAAATGCAGTTAAAAGACTCCAAAATTCAAATGACTATTTGGAACAAATTTGTTTTTGTTCCTTTTTTGTTTTTGCCTAATCATCACTCTAGCATAACTTTAAAATACCATTTCTTTTTCACTATACCAAAAAGCTGCTCCTCCAAATAAAGGACTAATTAAGCTACTGGGCAACAATATCATATCTTCAAATGAATTATTAGTATGAAAACATGTGGATTTGATCTTATTGGACTCCGGGGCAAGGGGGCCTCAATACTTGCATATTGTTATAATAAATGAGCTTTGGCACAGTGACCTGAATTTTATAAAGTAACATTTTTAATGATTTTTAAAATCAGAATAGTATGTTCCCTCACCTCACTCGTCACACTGTAGGTACCAGATTCCTCTAGTGTGATGTGGGAACCCACTTTACTGGAGGTTAAATTGATCCAGATCTAGGTCTTCTTAGTGCTGGTCCACGAAGTAAGACTATGTATGGGTACCGGGCTTTTGCCATTGCAGCTCCCCGTATGTGGAACTGTTTCCACTTCTAAAACTAGACCGAAGACATACCTTTTTTTATCAGAGTGAGGTTTTTTTTATAGTTTGGGTGGCAAATTGGCCATATGCTAAATCTCTTACTTTCTTTTTTAATAAATGAAATGTTAAAGTCATTAGATTTATATTTAGTTTATATTGTATTTCATTTAATTTTTAGGAACTGTATTTTTGGTGTGTTTGTGCGATTATGTACACTTTGTTGTAGCGCTTTATAAGTGACAATTATTATTATAATAATAATAATAATTATTATTATTATTATTAAAGGCACTATCAGTAATTTGCTAAATCAGAAAATAGAAAAAATGATAAAAAATCAGATTCTTGCATCCCTGTAACAAGTGTAAATGTCATAACATACCCTACAAGTTATACGACCAAAAGCAACCTAATAAGGACAAAAATCTGATATTTTAGTCATTACTGTTCGTACGGACACTTACTACAACACGTAATTTAATGGAGATATCAAGATCTCAGAGCAGGCCTTTTCTAAGGTCTGCCTTTGACTATAACGTCATTGAACGTGGAGGGTTTTTCTAACGCAAAAAGTAACATCAATGCTGATGTGTTTAACAATCTCCAATGCGATGTCCTATGTCTGCAGGAAACCCACAGAGGAATCGATAACCACCGCCCAACCATACCAGGAATGGTCCTTGCCATCGAGAGACCACATCGACAATATGGAAATGCTATATATGTGAAAACAGGCACCGCAGTAGAAGCAACCTCAATGTCTGATGACAACAACATCGAAGTCCTCACCATTGAGCTCAGCTCTGTCATAGTTACACATCCATGTACACACCTCCATCAGCAGACTTCAAGCACCCTCAATTCAGCCATAGTACCCAATGGGGCTACAATGAAACTAACAGAGACGGACAAGCTGTCGAAGAATGGATAGGCAGTCAACGACCCTTCACGACCCTAAGCTACCGTCATCATTTCATAACGCCCGTTGGAAGAGAGGTTACAACCCTAATCTAGCTATTATTAGTAAAAACATCTCTACCTTGTGTAGCAAGATTGTTCTGGATCCTGTTCCACAAACTCAACATCGACCCATCGGTATCCAAGTCAACGCTGCAGTAACGCCAAACAAAGTGCCTTTAAAGCGTCGCTTTAAATATAGGAAAGCAGACTGGCAAGGATCCACTGATGACCTGGATCAGAACGTGAAGAGGATTGCTCCAAAACCCCATAACTATGACAAATTTGCCCAACTAGTGAACATGAATGCCCGAAGATTCATACCCAGAGGCTGTAGGACGGAATATTATATACCAGGCCTTTCCAAGGAATGTGCTAGAGAATATGAAGAGTATATCACCATGTTTGAAGCCGATCCTTTTTTCGGCTGAAACAACTACTAAAGGTGAGGAGGTTTCGGAGAGGATCTCCCAGGAAAAGATCACACCCTGTCATACATTAATTGAATCCACCGATATGACCCGTAACATCAAGAAAGCATGGTCTACCATCCGAAAGCTCCGAGGGGATCCAACAGAACCGCCACAGCAACCAAATATCACACCCAACCAAATTGCCCACCAACTACTGCAGCAAGTGCAGCAAGAAGCCCAAGAAGATCAAACTAGACCGTAAGAGGTTTAGTGGCGACCCTGGTTTCACTCGCCCCTTCAACATGGACGAATTGGAATCCGGTATTGTTAAACTTTAACCAGGAAAAGCATTAGGCCTTGATAACATCTCAACTGAGCAGCTATCCCAGAAAATAGAGGCCATGATCTTTCCAACTGATGCAACTAGCTTGATCATCTTTGGAGGAGGAGGATCACTGTGCTTCCACTGAACGTTTGCTTTGATTTTCTGGATTCTGGCTTAACGTGAATAACTCACGTTTCATCCTGGGTAACAAATCCCATAAAGAAATTGACTGGAACAATCTGAAAATGTGCCCATAAAGTTTCAAGTCTGATCAGCAGTGACGTAAATATTTAGGAATTTCTTTTGTTCAGAGTGGGGTGCTCCCCACCTCCCCCTCACCAAAAGAAATTCCTGAATGTTGCAGACAGCTTCTCATCCCCAAAACAGTTGAAACAGCTAAACAGCTAGCACTGAATCGTAACTGATCCCCATGTTGCTGGCTATTTGTGCAATAGGCAAGCGTCTGTCATTTAGGACTATGCAATGAATGGCTTCCACTTGATCGCATGTAGTTGAAGATCTTGGGCGTTAGTACCTCATTTATTTTTGTTTTGCTCCATGCCCCGCTTGTATTCAGCAGCCCACTTCTTTATGGTGGAATAGGAAGGGGAGTCCATACCAAGTATGTATATTTTCTTTAATGGCCTTGAGGCCCAGAATTAAGAAGAAAAACACATTGGAGCCCCTTTCAGTCTATGGGAAATTTTTATTTAGAGGGGAAAGACACGTAAATAACCCCGTTAGGTGGAATGGGTTTCACTGGTTGCTATGGGCGGCTATCTTGGATTTCCGATCTAAACGTCAGACGACTTTTAAAACCCCTTTCAATGAGGCAACCTTGATTTAGTAGGGGAATGAGAGCTTTTTATCCCTCTATGCCGGGCCTTTGAAACAATTACTTTTGGTTTTATTTGAGTTATGACAACAAGCTATGAATTCTTTTTGGCATTTTGGCGGCCATTTTGAAAAAATTATGGCTTGAACCAAAGAGTCCAAGTCTTTAATAACTATTTCCCGTATGGTAAATAGGCCAAGAATTTTAGTTTAACGTGGAAATTTGGGAAAACAGCGGAAAATGTCAGGATTGGTGCAGAGAAATGTGTCTCGAATAACATACTCTAAAGTCCCCAAAATCCTCTTTGTGCTTTTCAGAACTAACGGGGCCAGTTTGCTACAGGGGTTAAAATCTACCCAAATATTAGAATTGTCCTTAAATGTGTTCCACATTTTGTCATGTCCCACGGATCAATAAAAGGTATAGTTTTTTCCCTATCTACATCCCTGTTAGTTAAGTACTATAGACCTAATCATTACAGGGTCCTCCTGGGGGTTAATATTTCAAACTGATCCAAATTCATTGAAACCCGATTCAAATTGCTCGTTGAGTCATTAGTTTAAAACAGAAAAATGTTAATTCAACATCACCTACATGGATTAAATATTGACATATAAGAGCAGCAGAAGGAAAAAAGGAGTGACCCCCATAGAGCCTGTAGAACCCCTTCACACTTGGCATTAAGTTTGCAAGTAAGACACACCTGTTTAAATATTACATTGGGGTTCATGTACAACTGGAGAATGAAGAATTTGACACAATTGTGACACAATTCTTTCAGAAGAATCCGACCATATGGAAAATTTACCCCCGGATGACCCTTGACCTTTTTACATTAAGTATAAACTACAAGCCATAGATAGGGCAAAATATACCTTTTTTTAATCCTTGGGACATGACAAAAAGTTGGAACACATTTAAGGACAATAATGACAAATATTTGTAATCTTCCCTGTACAAACTTGCCCCCTAATTCTAAAATGCACAAAAAGAGGATTTTGGGGACTTTTAGTAGATTATTCTAGACAAATTTCTGCACCAATTCTGACCATTTTCAGCTTTTCCCAGAATTCCACTGCCATTGTGTAGTTTATTAATACTCTTGGCCTACATGCCCAGAATTTATTGGAAATGACACTTCAGTTGTCATATATAGGTTGGAAGCTATATGGCATAAGTTACTAAATCAAATTAAAATTCTCTCCATCAGCAACATGCTTAGAGGTATGTAGGTAGGGCCTGAGCATTTTATCTGAAAAAATACAAATTTTGTGAATTTTGGATTTATATTTTTGACCACATTATCACACGAGCTTTCCAAAATTGCAAAGTACTATGTATTGTGACTTTCTGAATTCATTAAAGTGCTTATTTTAATGAAAATTCCCTTTTTTAAAATTTTACTATCCCTCTTCTTTTTATTTTGTAACACCTTACTTAATGGTCCCTTTGAAATGCCAGCGATGAAAAAAAAACAATCAAGCTAGATTTTTTTTACATTCAGTGAACCAAATATGGTAGAGGAAAAACAATGTGGTAGGCATTCAAGTTCAAATATTGCAGACTATGATCATGTAAAAATAGTTTGGGGTACTGTGTCATTTTATTGGCTTTTTTTGCTACAATTGGCATTTTGGGTTCTTAAAATGTAGATGATCCCAGGAATCCAATCAAATGTTACCATTTTTATCCCTTCGTTTGGGGCCCATCGTTGCTATCAAAATGACTTGCCATTTCCAACATATCTTGCCTCATAGCTTGGGGGGGGACTTTTTGAAATTGTAGAAGGCTCAATGGTAGCAATACCATGTTTGCGTGCCAAGGAACACACATACAACCCATCCATCCATACCGCAACTCGTCGGATGTTTTCAAGCGGCCTACTATTTCAATATTTTATCAATATCATCTGAGCAACATAAAACCTCAAATTGGTGGACATGCCCATGTTTGTGATGCCAAGGAATCAACTGTTTCTCTGTCACAGGAGTTAATGTTGGATATGATTAGAGCTATGCTTTCCATTGCATAATAAATGTACTTTTTGAGTAAAGCACGCTGTTGTAGTTGTCGCAATTATATCCAGGAGCATTATGATTATTGCAGAGAAGAGACATAACATTGACTGCACATGTCGCGAAATCTCGCAACATTCTTTTCAGAGGCTTATCTGAAAGATAATATATTTGATACACAATGGAAGGCATAGACAGTGGGTTTCATTTATATTTACCTGAGGGGCATACGAATTTACATTTGTGGGCCAAAAAGCACCTTGGGTAATATTGTGTAAAAATTAAGAACCTCTTCAAAATATTGCTTAGTCTGGCAAACCATGTTCCCTATTTTACATACCTTTTGAGTATGTACACCCATTTTGTAACAGTATAACGACCACTGGACTCCATTACTAGAGGAGCTGTTGTGGATGAGCTCATAGCAGCCAAGCCCTTCGTAAGAAGGTCAATAAGTTGAGTTTGAGCCAGCTGACACACTCTGCACAAGAAGCGGGAAGTCAGGGTAAAACCTACTGCACTTTAAGGCGACTGGCAAGAGTTACCATCACCAAAGAAAGACCATAGAAGAAGCTTCCTTGAACTGCATAAATTTCATTGTCAAGGAACACATCAACTACCAATAACATCTGATGTGAAGTCTGAAGATCCTTAGATGATCAGCTGTAACTACCAACAAAAATTGGTGGTTGCACCCAATGGCCAACTTAACAAACTAGCTAGAAGACCCTGTCTACAAAGATTAGTAGACAGATTTGGAGTGAAACCAGTATCATCAAAGAAGACACAGGAGAAACCCAAATCTTTCAGATAGCAAAAACTAAGAAAATTACAAAAAGACACATAACATTACTTTAAAAAAAGACAATAAGAAACAGAGATAACTAGACATGTACTACTGGTGCTTCGAAAGAAGCACTAACCTTAGGCGTTCGGCGTTGGGCCCACATGACATTTGACCCAAATGTGTGAACACCTCATATGGGCCTGGGGTCAGCGCATGTTCTGTCCAAATCTAGTGATTATAGAAATTGATTTGTGGCAGAAACTGCAAAAAGGAGGGTTAGAGCGACTTGACCTGTAATGACCTCTGCGTGACCTTTGACCCCAATCTGTGTATACGTCATATGGGCATTGTGTCAGCGGTTCTTCTGACCAAGTCTAGTGACTATAGGAATTGATTTGTGGCACAACAAAAAGGAGGGTAAGAGCGACTGCCTGTATTGACCCCTGCGTGACCTTTACCCCCATTTGCCAACACCTGTATGACACATGGGTCAAGGGTTATTCTGATGAGTTTGGTTAAGATCAAGCCAACTGTTTAATACCAGAGCATTTTGAAATATTGAGAGGGATTAGAGAGACTGCCCTTTTTGGACCCCTAATGACATTGGATTCAAACATCTGTTAACACCCCATATGACCAGGCACCTGGCACTCACTGTGACCGAATGGCATTGATAGCAAGTGCGAGCTGTGGGGAAGAAGAAGAAGGAAAAAGTGTGTTAGCGCGACAATGACCGGCTAGTGACCCCACGTGACCCCTATGGTCAAACTGTATAAACACTCTCTGACGGTTGGGACAGGGGTTTCTTGTGACAGACTCTAGTTGCAATTTGGTGGGTTGATGTGAAAGCATGTGAGTGAGAGAGAAGAAGCAGTTTGAAAAGGTTGAAAGAAAGAGAAGAAGAAGAAAAGAAACAACTAGGCATCGATTGTGACTTAGAGAAGCACGAGTATATCATGCGGTGACTACTGTGCATGATTCCATGTGACTTTGACCCCCATCTATTGTTACCACAGTATAAGGGTTTGGGTCAAGAGCAATTCTTCTGACCAAGTCTGGTGAATATATAGCAATTGATATATGGTGTGAGGTATATCAATATTTTAAAAGAAGAATGACTTTAATCGGCCCAGGCGACCTTTGAACCAAATCTGTGAACACCCCATTGGGTCTTAGGTCAAGTGGTTCTTGTGCCAAGTCTAGTGATTTATAGCAATTGATTTGTGGCAGGAACAGCAAAAAGGAGAGTAAGCGCATTGACTGTAAATGATCCCTACTTGACCTTGCCCCCAATCTGTTAAACCACCTCTAGGGCCTTGGGTCAGAGGTTCTTCTGACCAAGTCTAGTGATTATGCAATGATTTGTGGCAGAAACAGCAAAAAGGAGGGTAAGAGGCGAAATGACCTCTAATGACCAATGTGGGACTTGACCCAATCTTTCAACACCCTGTGTGGCACTTGGGTTAGGGGTTATTCTGAAGAAAGTCTGGTCAAGATCACGTTTACTGTGTAACACTAGTAGCATTTTGAACTATTAAGAGGGATCTGAGAGACTGCCCCTTTTTGGCCCCGAAATGACTTTGGATTGAAAACCTGTTCAACAAAGCATAATGGCCAGGGCATCTGGCAATCACTGGGACCGAATGGCAGCGAAAGCATAATGCGAACTGTGGGAGAAGTAGGGAAAAGGGGTTAGCGCGACAATGACCCGCGTTTGGACCCTACGTGACACCCATATGTCAAAACTGTGAACACACGTATATGAACTTGGGTCGGGGGGTCTTGGACCAATTCTCGTTACAATTGACCAAGCATCTGGCACTAGAGATTTTGAAGCAAGGTTACAGCACGTGGTACAAACAAAGACTAGGCATCGATTGTGCTTTAGAAGCACTCGAGTATATCATGCGGTTACTACTTCCACTGTCCTGTGACCTTTGGCCCCAATTTTAAATTGTGACAGGTCCCAAGAGTAAGAATGCTTTATGATTCATTTCACTTTGAATGAGCAGTATAAAATATTATAAATTAATCGAAGTAAAATAATGATAAAAAACTGAGACGACTCCAGGATACTATGCCAGTCAGGTTGATGGAAGTAGACAAGACGGCAAATGACAGTGGTATCATCCAATAATCAAGTGTTCCCAGCTCGGCAGTTGGAGTACACCATTACCATGGTGACTATATTCATCGGTCGGTGAGTGGGAAACTTGAGCCCTTCAAGATGAAATAGGTTATGCTAGGCAAGATTAAGCAACTTGAATTTGGTGTATTTGACCTTGGACCCCCCCTAACGATGGCTAACAGAGCGGGTCACTGTTGGGGACTTTTTTCACTTTTCATTGAGGCCTACAAGATGACATAGCATAGGTCAATTAAGTTGTTAGATTTGACCCCTAGGAGGACACCATTGACCTTGTTATCCCAAAGGGCACATAAGTAATAGAGCCCTTTTCAGTGGTTCTGTGAACAAATTTGACATAAATCGCTACTGGTAAGGGAGGTTATAGCGTTTGCATATTATTACCTCATTTGCATATCTTGCATGTGACCCCTAGCCAATATTCTGTCCCGTGATTCGTCTCGACATTATCCGCCCAACTTTGCGCAAACATCACCTATCCAGGTTGTATCGATGTGAAATATAGCAATTTGCATATTAATTAGATAATGCCGCCATTGTGAATGTTAATGAGTCCGTATAATTCTGTGTACAAGCTGTTATCCATGACCAAAGACGATTGCTCATGTGGGACTTTGGTAAGTAGCGCCCCTAATCTGTAGAAGAAGTAGGCCTCAAAGATTTTTAGTTTTGACCCTCATGACCCCTACGAGAGGTCAAAGGTCAAAATATTTCACCCCTGTTGTAACTTGGGTTCAGTGGTTTTCTGACCAATTTTGGTTAAATATCGGCCCAGCCGTTTGGCACAAGTTAGCATTTTGAAGCAAGGGTACAAAGAAAGAAAGAAAAAAGAAAGAAGAAAAGACGAACTAGACAAACTAAGGAGACTATGTCCGTTACGTATGATGAAGTAATATTGACCTTTGACCTTACGTATGGATCTTAGAGCGGGGTTTACTGTGGACATTTTGCACTTTGCATTGATTGCCTAAAAAGATGGCATTAGCTATGTAGGTCAATTAAGATTATTTTAGATTGACCCCGAGAGACCCCATTTTGACCTTTGACCCCATATTGTGCACATAAGATAGAGCTTTCCCAGTGGTTCTTGTGAACACATTGACATATATATCTACTTTGGTTGACGAGTTGTAGCGTTTTTGCATATTAATTAGCTCATTGATCGCTTGCCACGTGGACCCCTGGGGCCATATTCTGTACATGATTCGTCCTCGACATATCGCAATTTGAACAGACATCACCTATCCAAGTGTTATCGCTTTTTGAGATATATCAATTTTGCATATTAATAGTTAGTGACGCCATTGTTGAATGTTAATGAGTTCGATATTAATTCTGTGTACAAAAGCTGTATACACTGACAACGACGATGCTCTGCGCAATTTTCGTACGTAGCGCAACTAATCTGTAGAGAGTAAGCCTCAAAAGATTTTTAGTTTTTGACCTCTATTGACCCCTACGAAATGGTCAAAGGTCAAAATATTACACCCCGATGTAGACTTGGGTCAGTGGGTCTTCTGACCAACTTTGGTAAATCGGCCCCAGCCCGGTTGCCAGAAAAAGGCGAATAGCTTTTATATATTGACCCCTAGATGACCCCATTTTGACCTTTGACCCCATATGTTGACATAACGAAATAGAGCTTTTCCCAGGGGTTCTTGTGAACACATTTGGACATAAATATCTACTGTGGGTTGAGAGTTATAGCGTTTTGCTATTAATTAGCTCATTTGCAATCTTACACGTGAACCCATGGGGCCAATATTCTGTCACATGATTCGTCTTGACATTCTCGCAACTTTTGCACAGACATACCATCCAAGTGTTATCGATTTGAGATATAGCATATTTGCATATTAATTAGATAATGCCGCCTTTTGAATGTTAATGAGTTCGATATTAATTCTGTGTACAGCTGTATACACGACCAATGACGATGCTCATGCAGAATTATCAGCAGTAGCGCACCTTATCTTTAGAAGAAGTAGGCTTCCAGATTTTTAGTTTTTGACCTCTATTGACGAGAGGTCAAAAGGTTCAAAATATTTACACCCCTGTGATGTAGCTTGGGGTCAGTGGTTTTCTGACCGATTTTTGGTCAATATCGGCCCGGCGTTTGGCAGAAGCAGGCAGAAGAAAGAAGGCGAAAAACTAGATATGTGTTACAGATCGAAAACAAAGTAGAGAATGCTGAGCACCGGGAATGTAGAAGTAGCATTTTTAGTGATAAAATCAGTCTTGGCCTTTGTGACCCCAAATGACCTTTGATCAAAATTCATTGAGTACTTTTGTAGGGAATGCAAAACTACACCACACACATGAGTTACGTGCATACTATGTAACCTGTAGAAGGAGTAGTGATTGAAGTGTAACGTAATTTGAAGATTTGAACTTGACTCTATAACCATGGGTACAATGTGACACAGGGGTCATGATGACGTTTATTTGACTCTCATCACGTACTACAGGATGGGACAAAAAGATTTTATATTTGACCGTGTTTTTTTAAATTTTAAACACAGAAAGGTCATTGACCTTAGTGACCCCAGAGACCTTTGATTAAAAATTCATAAGTAGATTTGTAGGGGGGTGTCTCAAACGACACACATACATGGTCCGAGATATACTATGTAATCTGTGAAAGAAGTGTGATTTGAATGTAACGTAATTGAAGGAATTTACCTTGAACCTAAACCATGGGTCATCTGATGGGGGCAGGATTGACTTTTATTGACCTCTCATCAGTACTACGGATGGGATAAAAGATTTTCTATTGAACGTGTTTTAAATTTTACACCACAGTAAAGGTCATTGCCTTAGTGACCCTACAGGACCATTGATCAAACTTTCATTAAGTAACTTTTGTGGGGGAAGTCAAGCTGCACCACAAGACATGAGTCACGTGATCATACTATGTAGTCTGTAAAAGGAGTAGTGATTTGACAGGTAAAGTAATTTTGAAGCATTTTGACCTTTGACCCCTAAACATGGTCAGGTGGGTGATGGGGTTCATAATTGACTTTTATGCCCTCTCATCAAGTACTACAGGATGGGATTAAAAAGATTTTTATTTGACCTGCTTTTAAATTTACAACACAGTAAAGGGAGTTGGACTTAGTGACCCCAGATGAACTTTGATAAAATGTCATTAAAGTAACTTTTGGGGGTGTTAAGCTGCACCACATTCATGAGTCACGTTATTATACTATGTAATCTGTTAAAAGGAGTAGTGCTTTGAAGTGGGGAACATTAATGATTTGTTGACCTTTGACCCCCTAAAACATGGGTTCAGGTGATGGGTCATTATTGACTCGTTATTGACCTCTCACCACGTACTACAGGATGGGATATAAAAAATAAAAATATTTTCTATTTGACTTGTTTTAAATTTTACACCACAGTAAAGGAGGTGTTTGACATTAGTGACCCCAGATGACCTTTGATCAAAATGTCAGTAAGTAAAATTTTGTGCAGGATGTCAAGATGCATCACAAAACTGAGTCACGTATCATAATGCTGTTAAGCTGTAAAAGGAGTATAAGTAGTGTGATTTGAAGTGTACACGTAATTTGAAGGATTTTGACCTTGGACCCCTAAACTATAAACCATGGGTCATGTGTTGGGGTATAAATTGGACTTTCATTGACCTCTCCTCAAGTACTACAGGATGGGCTAAAAAGATTTTCATTTGACCTTGTTTTAAATTTTACACACAGTAAAGGTCACTTGGACTTAGTGACCCCAGATGAAATTTGATCAAAATTTCAGTAAGGAACTTTTGTGGGGGCTTGTCAAGCTGCACCACAGACATGAGTCACGATCCATAGATGAAATGTGTTTAAAAGGGAGTAAGAGTGATTGAAGTGTAACGTAATTTGATGTATTTTGAACTCTGACCTCTAAAATCATGGTCATATGACAAAGTCATAATTGCACTTTTTTGTAGTGTTGATCAAGTCTACAAGATGACAGCATAAGTTTTGAGATTGAGCTAAATTTAGCTTGTTTGCATAGGTTGCATGGTTAACGTTGTGTACCCCTGTGACCCCATGTGACTTTGACACAAATTGGGTCGGTTCAAAAGTTGTGTGCATGTACTTGGTTTTGTGACAGTTTGGTTTAATATGGGATGTTCCATGTCGGAGATATTAGCATGTTGACAGAAAGAAGAAAGAAAGAAGCAAAAAAAAGAAACCGTTGAAAAGAAACGACACAGTCGAGTTCTCGACCTGTAAAAGAAACAGTTACAGAAACAAAACACAGTCGAGTTCCCTCGACGTGTAAAGAAGAAGAAGAAAGAACCGTACAGAAACAAAACGCAGTCGAGTTCATCGACTGTGGTAAAATCAGGGTCGCGCTTAACCGGCAGATAGCTATATTGAGCGCAAACGGCACCGGACCTCATCAAACAAATGCGGGCAACAGTTTCTAGCGACCTGAAGTGCTCTACTGCATGGACTTATATCGTGTTGTGGGTGTGAGGGGGGGGGGGGAGGACCTAAATAGGGGGTGGGGGGGGGAGAAGGGAGCTAAATAGTTCAGGCAAAAATACGTAAATACAATTACTCCTTTTAAAAAACAGGGCCAACTGTTTTATTCGATATCTTGTCGATTATTTGGACGCCTTAGGCAGTAAAATGTGTCAAATGAAAGTTGTGAATTCATGCAATTGACATAATATGGAAAGCGGCAAAATTGGTTAATTTACAAACACAAATCGTACGCTAGACCGCGCCACCTATAACAGTACGCGGTCTAGCAGAACGACGTATGCATGTTATTCTGTGTTACGTATAGGCGGTTCAATATGAAAATTTGGCACTAGTAGAATGGATTTTGAGCCCATTTCGCGTGATAGAACGGGCTGGTTTGTTAATCAATCACGTCTGATGTCTTTTGCACATGCAATTTTAATTTTGGCTCCTGAACATATTGCATTTGAAGAAATCATGGGTCAGGTATGGGGTCATGATGACATTATTGACATCTAAACAAGTACTAAAGGATGGATAAAAAGAGTTCATTTACTTTTAAATTTTACACACAGAAAGGAGTTTGAACTTAGTGACCCCAGATGACCTTTGATTTCAAAATGCATTAAGTAACTTTGATGGGGGGGTGGTGGGCGGTGTCAAGCTGCATCACATACATGAGTCACGGTGATCATACTATGTTAATATGTAAAGGAGTAGTAGTGATTTGAAGTGTAAACGTAATATGATAATTTTGACCTTTGACCCTCAACATGGGTCAGGTGATGGGGTCATAATTGGACTTTTATTGACTCTCATCAAGTACTACGGTCGGGTGGGATAATAAAAGATTTTCTATGTGATCTTGTTTTAAATTTACACACAGTAAAGTCTTTGACCTTATGTGACGCGAGGACTTTGATCAAAATGTTTATTAAGTAACTTTTGTGGGGGGGTTGTCAAGCTGCATCACATACATGAGGCAAAGTGATCACTATGTCATCGTTTAAAAAGGAGTAGTGATTGAAGTGTAACGTTTAATTGGATGTATTTCCTTTAGACCCTCTAAACAATGGGTCAGGTGATGGGGTCATATGACTTTTCTTGAACTCTCATCAAGTACTACAGGATGGGTAAACGATGTTCTATTGACCTGTTTTAAATTTTACACACAGTAAAAGTACTTTGACATTAGGACCAGATGCCCTTTGATCAAAATGTCATTAGTAACTTTTGTGGAGGGTTGTCAAGTTGCATCACTACATGGTCCGTGATCATTACTATGTAATCTGGAAGGAGTAGTGAGTAGTGAATTGAGGGTAACGTAAATTTGAATGTATTTTGACCTCGACCCCTAAATATGTTCATATGACACAACTCATTAATTGACTTTTTCTTGTAGTGTTGATCTAGTACTACAAGATGACAGCATTAGTTTGAGATTTGAGTAATTCTAGATTTTTTTACATGGTTAGGTAGTGACCCTGTGACCTATCGTGACCTTGACACCAATCGGGTGATGTCAAAAGTTTCTGTGAGTATGTATTGTCCTTGTGGACCAGTTTTGGTCAATCTGGAATGTTCCATGTCTGAGATATTAGCATATTGACAAGAAGAGAAGAAGAAGAAGAAAAAGAAAGAAGAAACCGACAGACGAAACAAACACAGTAGAGTGCCTCGTTGTGTAAGGAGAGAAAGAAGAAGGAAACCGTACAGAAACAAAAACAAGTCAGTTCCTCGACTGTGTATGTAAAAATCAGGTTCGCGCTAACAACAGGCAGCTAGCATATTGAGCCAAACGGCACCGGACTCAATCTAACAAATGCGGCAACAGTTTCTAGCGACCAGGAAGTGGCTTTTTAATGCATGAATTATATGGTTTGGGGGTGTGAGGGGGTGTGGGGGAGGACCTAAATAGGGGGGGGGGGAGGAAGGAGCTAAATAGTTCAGGCAAAAAATCTCGTCATCCTAATTACTCCTTTTTAAAAACCCCGTGCCACAGTTTTAGTTCGAATTTGTCGGACTATTTGGACTTAGAAAGTAAAATGGGTCAAATGAAAGCTGTGTGCTGAATTTTGCATGAATAATATAGGAAAAGCGGCAAAATTGGTTAATGTACAAACACAAATCGGACGATCGATTAGACCGGGCCACCTATATCAGTACGCGGTATAGCAGACGACAGTAATGCATGATATTCTGTGTTATAGTATAGGCGGATCACTATTGAAATGGGAAAGTAGAATCGGATTTGAGGCAATGTCGCGTGATGATAGAACGGGGCTGTTTTGCTCCTTCAATCACGTATGATGTCTTTTGCACATGCCAAATTTAATTTGGGCTGAAAAATGAAAATATTGCATTTGAAGAAATTCATGGGTCAGGTGATGGGGGTCATGATTGACATTTATTGACATCTCAAACAAGTCTTACAGGATGGGATAAAAAGATTTCTATTTGACCTTGTTTTAAATTTTACACACAGTGACGGAGTTTGACTTAGTGACCCCAGAGGCACCTTTGATCAAAATGGCATTCAATAACTGATTGTGGGGGGGTGTCACGCTGCATCACATAATGAGTCACGTGATCATTACTAGGTAATCTGTTTTAAAAGGAGTAGTGATTTGAAGAGTGAAAGTAATATGATATATTTGACCTTGACCCCTAAAAACCAGGGTCAGGGAGGGGGTCATAATTGACTGTTATGACCTCTCATCAAGTATAACAGGATGGATATAAAAATAGTTTCTATTTGATCTGTTTTTAAATTATTAAATAAGTTTTTTTTGAGGATATTTATTAACTTGTCTTTGATCAAAATGTTATTAAGGAACTTTTGTGGGGTTCGGTGGGTGTCAAGCTGCATACATTACATGAGTCACGTGTTCTTACTATGTAATCTGTAAAAGGATAGTGATTTGAAGTTGTAACTAATGTGATGTATGTATTTTGACCTTGACCCCTAAACCATGGTTCAGGTGATGGGGTCATTAATGACTTTTATTGACCTCTCATCAAGTACTTAAGGATGGGATACAAACTAGATTTTCTATTTGACCTTGTTTAAATTTTACACCACAGTAAAGTACTTTGACCTTAGTGACACCGGATGACCTTTGATCATAACTGTCATTAAGTAGCTTTTGTGGAGGGTGTCAAGTTGCATCACATATGAGTCACGTTGATCATACATGTAATCTGATAAAAGGAGTAGTAGTAGTAGTGATTTGAAGTGTAACGAATGGATGTATTTTGAACTGGACACCCTAACTCATGTGTTCAATGACAAAAATCATATTGACTTGTTTGTAGTGTTGACCAAGGCCTACAAGATGACAGCATTAGTTTGAGATTTGAGCTAATCTGAGATTGTTTTGAAATGGTTAAGGTTGTTGACCCCCCCCTGTGACCCTTATCGTGACATTTGACCACCCAACGGGGGTGATTTGTGATGTCAAAAGTTTCGTGAATGTACTTGTCCTGGTGACCAGTTTTGGTCAAGATGGACTTTTCAAATGTCTGAGATATTAGCATATTGACAGAAAGAGAGGAAGAAGAGAAAAGAAAGGGAAAGAAGAAAGAAAGAAAACGTACATGAAACAAACACAGGAGTTCTCGATGTGTAAAAAGCGATGGTCGGCCGACAGAAGGAGGGACAGGACTAAAAAACAGCATAAGCAGACTACTATGCCCCGTTTCAGGGCCATAGAAAGACGAAAGAAATCGAGGGAAGACAGTATATCATGCGGCTGCACCGCATGAATAAAGAAAGAAGAAACTAGATGTGTACAGAATGAAACACAGTCGGAATGCTGAGACCGGAACATTTTAGAAGTAGCATTTGTAGTGAAGAAAATCATGTCTTGAGACTCCTGTGACCCAACGGATCTTGCTCAAAAATTTAATAAGTAACTTGTAGGGAATGCCAAACTACACCACAACATGAGTTACGGCTTCATACTATGTAATCTGTAGAAGGAGGTTAGTGATTTGAAGTGTAAGTTAATTTGAAGTATTTTGACTTTGACCGTCTAAACAATGGGTCAAGTGATGGGGTCATGACTGACATTTTATTGACATCTCACAGTACTACGGATGGGACAAAACGATTCTCTATTTGACCTGTTTTTAAATTTTACACACCGTAAAAGTTCTAACCTTAGTGACCCCGATGACCTTTTGAATTAAAAAAAATTCATTAAGTAGCATTTGTAAGGGTTGGATTGTCAACTACACCCACATACATGAGTCACGAGATCATACTATGTAATCTGTAGAAGAAGTAGTGATAGTGATTATGAATTGTAACGAATTTGAAGAATTTTGCACTTGGACCCCTAAACCATGGGTCAGGTTGATGGGGTTCCTGATTGACTTTATTGGACTCTCATCAAGTACTACAGGAGGGATAAAAAGATTTTAGATTTCAAACTGTTTGAAATTTACAAACAGTGTAAACTCATTGACCTTAGTGACCCTACATGCCCTTTGATCAAACTTTCATTACGTAACTTTTGTGGGGGACTCAAGTGGACCACACATTGAGCACGTTGATCATTACTATGTACTCTGAAAAGGAGTGTGATTTGAAGTATAACGTAATTTGAAGTATTTGACCTTGTGACCCCAAAACATTGGGTCATGTGATGGGGTAATGATATTTGACTTTTATGGACCTCTCATCAAGTACTAGAAGATGGGATAAAAAGATTTGTATGTGACTTGTTTTAAATTTTACACACAGTAAAGGAGTTGACCTTAGTGACCGCAGCTGACCTTTGATAAAAATTGCATTAAGTAGCTTTTGTGGGGGATGTCAAGATGCACCACATACATTGAGTCACGTGATCATATATGTAATCTGTAATAAAAGGTATGTAGTGATTTGAGGGAAACGAATTTGATGATTTTGACCTTTGACACTTAAACAAGGTCATGTGATGGGGTCATTAATGACTTTTATTGACCTCGGCATAAAAGGTACTATAGGCTGGGATAAAAGATTTGCTGAGTTGACCTGGTTTTACATTTTACACAACAGTAGTAAAGGTCATTGACTTAGTTGACCGCAGATGACCTTGATCAAAATTTCATTAAGTAACTTTTGTGGGGGATGTCAAGCTGCACCACATACATGAGTCACGTGATCATACTGAAATGTAATTGTAACAGGAGTAGTGATTTGACGTGTAAACGAATTTATGTTTTTGACCTCTGACCTCTAAATCATGTGTCATATGACAAAAGTCATTAAATTGACTTTTTTGTGAGTGTGAGCAAAAAAAAAGTCCCTTACAAGAGTACAGCATGTAGTTTGAGATTGAGGCTAATTCTAGATGTTTGACATTGGTTAACGTTGTTGACCCCGTGACCCTATTCGTGACCTTTGACACACCAATTCGGGTAATGTCAAAAAGTTCTGTGTATGTACTTGTCCTTTTGACAAGTTTTGGTATTATGGGATGATCCATGTCTGAGATATTAGATGTGACAGAAAGAAAGAAAGAAAGAAGAAGAAGAAAGGAAGAAAGAAGAAACCGTACAGAAACAAAACACAGTCGAGTTCTCGGACGTGTAAAGAAATCGAGAGAAGACAATATAATCATTCGGCTGCACCGCATGATATCAGAAAGAGAATAAAGAGCCATGCGGAGACATGGCGAACAAGACGGCCTGAATAACATATGAATGACCTTTGACCATGCCAATACCTTGATCAATGAGTCACAGATGTCGTTAAATGTAGTTTTGTGTTGGTTAAATCATGTTACAAGGATTCATGATTATTGAGTTTCACTCATCCAAGCATGCAGGGAATTTGACCTTTTAACCATATAACGTGACCCTGGGTCATTGGACTGGGGTTCAATGTACGTGTTTGTTATTATGATGTCACGGGGATTCTATCCCTGACAAATTCAGCTCAATCGGAGGGCTTGTTGTAAATTTTGACCTTGACTTGACTTGACTTTGGGGTCACGGACAATCTAGAACTATCCTACTATTAAGTTAACATCTGTGTAGCAATAACCGGGCTTTGTCTGTGCTCTATAGGTGAGAATAGCCAATTTGATCTTATTTTAGAATTTTGTGACACATTTGGACATTTGATCCCTTTAATGAAAATTTGACCCCAATATAAAAAAAAACCTCATGTACACAGCCCAAATGCATTGTTCCAGGCAAAATAAAAAAATTCTGTTTGTTAGTTCTGGAGATAAAATTCTTAAAGTTATTTAGTTTAAAACCGGAAATGCAACCTGTAAATGACTTTGGACCCCAAAATAAAAATACCTTACAACATGGCTAAATACATGCATATCGGAAGGTTATGTCACTCTTCTATGTTTACATTTTTAAGATCAAAATTTTGAAATTTTTAAAATTTTTGTTTTTGACCAGAAGTGACCCCTTAAGGACAGTTGATCCTTCTTCCTGAAAACCCACTAGTAGCTGGGACGTGGTCCCTCTGAAACAGTTTAGTTGATATCGGCATAATCTGTAGAAGAGATATGTTTCCCAATTAAATGACCATTTTTTGGTTTTCAGACCGGAAACGCCACCCTTATGACCTTTGACCCCATATGCATGAAACACCCGATATGAAGCAATGGGTCAGTGGTTCCTTTGAAAAATTTTAGATGATATCGGCAAATCCTGTTGAAGAAGAGATTTTTCGCAATTAAATTAACATATTGATCGCCTTTGGTCAGGTCAAAGGTCATATAGAGATCAAAGTCATATGACATGATTCGGACGCCGCAGCGGTCATTTGGTTTAAGTCTGGTCAGAATACGTGTATACGTTACAACCATGATGGCTAGAAGCATTTTTGCAGTGTGAGAAAGAAGGAAAGAGGAAAATAGAAAAGAAGAAGCATCAGAGAAACAGACAAGGCGTCATGAGGGCCGGCCTGTAAGACCTGCAAGAAAACAAAACCTTAGGCGTGAAAGCCGAAGGTAATACAACAGCCAAGGAGATGAAAAAAGGACTTCCATTTAGAATGCACAGAGTAAACTCCGGGAAGCTTGAGCTGAAATCAGTGCCCTAAAAAACAAACATAACTCTTCAGTAGCTAAAAAACTCATACATAACTCAAGGGAAACAAATCAAAAGATTGTCTTGTCTTAAATGGAGTTATTCAAAACAAATTGAAAAATTACGGGGATATGGTTTAGTGTACGATCATTAAATGACATTGATAGAAATCTGTAAAACCGCCAATGGCGGTATGGGACGGCTTGCCTTTTCTCCCTCGGGTATGTGAAGGTCTGGGAGTGAATAATATGGGTGTACATTGTGTAGTATAGTCATACTTGACGCAAGAATGGTGGAGACACAAAAGTCCATTTGCCAGTGCCGGCATGGACAGGCACTTGAGACTAAGTTGGAACTGCGGACCCAAAACCTCAACAAATAAGTTATCGGGCAGTTACACGGTCGCCTAGGAGCTTATCAGCATAGTAAAACTGTCAGTCTATAGACTAAATTATATTGAGTTGCTACTCTTAAATCATCTAGAAAAAATGACTTTTGGTGGAAAGGTTGACCGTTTTTGAATTTCCCCACCCACCCTGTCAGACCCAGGGGAGGGACCCTGGGAGAATGAATTACATGGTTAGTAGGGACTTGTCCCCTCCTACAATATACTTAAAGTTGATACTCTAGATTATCTGAAAACAAATTTAGGCAAAATGTTATTTTTTGTGAAATGTTTCTCTTTTTTTACAGTCCCCAACCCACTGTCAGACCTAGGGGACGGTCCCTGGGGGAAGGAATTACCATGGTAGTAGGAGGTTGTCCCCTCTACAACATACCGAAGTTTGACTACTCTAGATCATCTTGAAAAAAAGTTATGGCAAAATGTTACATTTGGTGAAATGGTGACTTTTTTGAAATTTCCCACCCATGTCAGACCCAGGGAGGACCCGGGGGGAATGGATGACATGGTTAGTAGGGCTTGTGCATCACTACAATTATATCTAGGTTGGGTACTCTAGATCATCTTGAAAAAAAAGTTATGGCAAAATGTTTACCTTTTTGGTGAAATGTTGACCTTTTTTGACATTACCACAACCTCTGTCCGACCCAGGGGAGGACCCTGGGGGAGGGATTACATGGTTAGTAGGGGCTTGTGCCCTTCTACAATATATCTAAGTTTGGGTACTCTTGCTATCTTGAAAAAAAAGTTATGGCAAAACGTTTACCTTTTTGGTGAAATGTTGACCTTTTTTGACATTTCCCCACCCCCTGTCAGACCCAGGGGAGGACCCTGGGGGAATGGATTACATGGTTAGTAGGGGCTTGTGCCATCCTACAATATATCTAAGTTTGGGTACTCTAGCTCATCTGGAAACAAAGTTATGACAAAATGTTTACTTTTTTGTGAAATGTTTCTCTTTTTTTATATGTCCCCACCCCCTGTCAGACCTAGGGGAGGTCCCTGGGGGAATGAATTACATAGTTAGTAGGGGGTTGTCCCCTCCTACAACATACCTAAGTTTGACTACTCTAGCTCATCTTGAAAAAAAAGTTATGGCAAAATGTTTACCTTTTTGGTGAAATGTTGACCTTTTTTGACATTCCCCCCCCCCCTGTCAGACCCTTTTTTTTTTTTTTTTTTTTTTTTTTTTTTTTTTTTTTTTTTTTTTTTTTTTTTTTTTTTTTTTTTTTTTTTTTTTTTTTTTTTTTAGTAGGGGCTTGTGCCATCCTACAATATATCTAAGTTTGGGTACTCTAGCTCATCTTGAAAAAAAAGTTATGGCAAAATGTTTACCTTTTTGGTGAAATGTTGACCTTTTTTGACATTTCCCCACCCGCTGTCAGACCCAGGGGAGGACCCTGGGGGAATGGATTACATGGTTAGTAGGGGCTTGTGCCCTTCTACAATATATCTAAGTTTAGGTACTCTAGCTCATCTGGAGAAAAGTTATGGCAAAATGTTTACCTTTTTGGTGAAATGTTGACCTTTTTGGACATTTCCCCACCCCCTGTCAGACCCAGGGGAGGACCCTGGGGGAATGGATTACATGGTTAGTAGGGGCTAGTGCCATCCTACAATATATCTAAGTTTGGGTACTCTAGCTGATCTGGAAAAAAAGTTATGGCAAAATGTTTACCTTTTTGGTGAAATGTTGACCTTTTTTGACATTTCCCCCACCCCCTGTCAGACCCAGGGGAGGACCCTGGGGGAATGGATTACATGGTTAGTAGGGGCTTGTGCCATTCTACAATATATCTAAGTTTGGGTACTCTAGCTCATCTGGAAAAAAAGTTATGGCAAAATGTTTACCTTTTTTGTGTCCAGACACACACACATACATCCTTACCCCATACATCAGACATCCGTACATCCAGACATTGCCATTTCATAGGCGGATTTTGCTACGCAATCGTCCAATAAATGGGGAAAGGAAAAGTTTTCGAGTTCTTAAATATACACAATGAGATGTCCTAATACTTTAGTCCGGATGCCCATTGCCTAATTTTTTCACTCTAACTAGAAATGTTTACTATAGTGTTTCTCAACGGCTTTTTAATACTTTAGACAATCTAGTTGAAGAATCAAAACCTGCTGACAGTCTATCAGCATTGAGCGTTTTGAGATATAGTGGAAACAAAATGGCCACCAAAATACCAATTTGTTAATGATGAAAAATGATGAACTCTTTTTAAATGATCTATTGGTCCTATAAATTTGTTTGTTATGCCAAAGATCTATACAAAAAGTAGTTTATAGTGCACCCGGAGGGTCTCACTGTCATCTTTCTTGCTATTTTGCATTCCCGTGGTTTATAACATTGACGTCTTACTCATGTTGTAACAACAAAGGGGCACAAAGTTAAACCCATGTTTAATAATGGGACCACAGTTAAAGGTGCTCTAAACGTATGTAGCAAGTAGAGACTGTCATAGATTGGAGGCCCAAATTGGCAAGATAATAAGATAATAAAAATAATCTGATATAGCCACCTGATGCAGCGGCCCTAGCTCCAGGCGTTTCACAAAGAAAATAAAAGAGTAAATTTATACCATTATTAAAACGACAGGACACAAAGCAAAGATTAAAATTCTAATGTGAAAAACAACTTGATAACAATCAGTTATACACAATTTCAGAATACGCTAACTTCAGAAATGATTTTTTAAGTAGAGATTCAACTTGTATTATATTGTGATCCAAAGATTGAAGGGAAGAAGAGATGCCACCCAGTGGCCTCCCCTACTAAGATTAAATGGGGATCAACTGAACAGTAGCAGCGAGATCTGTATATATGTACCCCACAAACATCCGTAAAGTCCACTGTCAGTATTCACGCGGCCTGTGTTATGGACAAAACAAAGGCAACCAAACTGGAAAGACGCTAATGTATGCACAAACTGGACGGCCAGGCTTTTAAGAAAGCAAAAACTCAAGGTGACATTGTACCAACAAAAATATAGAAACACAATACTACAATACCAAAGACGTTTCTAAGTCACAAAGGCGCATCTCACGGCTCTTGAATACGCCAGATGATCTAGCTCTAACAAGCGATCTGAGATGTGGTGCACAAGATCTACTAACATCATGAGAATGCGGCATCTAATGATGCATTACATTTCTTTAAAATGTAAAGAAGACGGTATCATTCCCGTAAATAGGAAGATTTAATTATCAACCTGCCACTACAGGACGGTACCCACCTCAAAGAGATCAGGGACTTTCAAGTAACTGGGGACCTATGTTGTCGACAGCAAGAAAAAGACCTCTGTCACACAAAGGAAATCATAGAATACCCTGCAATAAACTACACCACTTATGGTAATCTCCAACCACCAATTCAACCAAGCTGAAGTTCGTTAGAGCCTGTGTCGAGAGTACACGGTCATGCCTGTTATATGGATCTGAGACCTGGACCATGAAGAAAGAGCTACAGGATAAACTGGATGGCACCTACACCAGGCTTTTTATACGAGTACAAACATATCATGGCGTGATCACATGACCAAAGCACAGATATATGGAGAAATCCTTCCAATTCCATCGTTCCTTTGTGCTCTCTCAACTCCTTTCCCGAGCACACATCTTCAGTCCCCATGTTGGAGGTTCTCCACATGCGCCTCAACAGGGAGTCGTTTGCCCTTTAACTACTCCTTGATTTGATTTCTTCCGCGACATCCAGCAGGATCCATCTGACACTTAATGACGGACTGGGACATTTGGCGCTACATGGTGTACAGCATTTAGATAAATAGACATACACCCACACATATCTCTATCTATACCTTAATATAGATAAGCTTGTTACACATGATGTTACTTCCACACCTGAAAATTTAGAAAGAAAATTACAAAGTTCCAAATGCCAGTTACTACGTCCAATCTTCAATGTTTTCAACAATATCAAAGATCTCCAGAATAGAGTTAGGCATATGATTGGATTGCCAGAGGAGGAGTATCAAAGCTCAATGTATTTATCCACTGAAACACCGAAGAGCAGTTTGAGCAACTACTCTCTTCCACTGCATGTTCTATCAGGGGGCTCCTGAACGACTTTACCAACTGATGCCTAAAACTCTGAGTATATAGACCCTCATCTCTGGTGGTGTCTACGATTTCATGACCTCGCAGTTGAGACCCCAAGATCTAACATTGTCAGCCATCAGGGATCATTTATTCCTTCAACTGTCTGCATCTCATCTGGAATGTCCTTCTTGGGCACATTTCTGCTACTAATCCAATAGGGGTCTTTGGGTGAAGGTGGTAAAATTTTGCAACAACAAAAGATATGGGGTCTCTAAGTGAAGGTTTAAAAAATATGAGGTCTGTGTGTTACAACATTGCTGAAAATGGGGGTCTAAACAGCCTTATATCGCATCACCTCCAAAATGGTAGTGACCCCTGGGTGCTAATCTCACTGATATTATCCACATGACATGCATATTGCCTTCAAATTACATAAAATGATGAGATTGTACTTCTGTTTCTACATCCCTTAAGTCCCTAGAGTAAAATGACTAGCAACCTGACGATCACCACAAAAAAAGAGCTAAAAAGGGAGGTAGCTGTATTTGTGTTGTTTAGATCTGGGAGTGCTTTCCCTGTACACACAAGGCACGCAGGGGTCTGCTCCGTGATTTATGAAAAGGGGCAAAAAATGGCCGCATTAGGGATTTATAAAGGGATATAGCCAAACATATCATATTCTCAATATCAATGACAAAGTTAATGCTAATTAACCCATAAATGAGAAGAAATTATCATTTTTTATGGAATTACCGGCCATTTTGACGGGAATTGGCATGGCCCAACAAACAGGTCAAATTACGTTACTATAAATATGACCGTGACAAAAAGGTTATGGGGTATCTGGAAATCCACTAACATTGTTTGGCAATGAGGTTTTCTGACAATAAGATCGAAAAATGGGTACAATAATGTTTGAAGTCATTTTACAGCGAAAAACAGATCGGTTTGACATTACAATTGATATGAACAATGTCAAACTTTGTACTTGGTGACTAGTTGATTTTCACAGAGTGATTTTTTCGTATAACACCAATGGCGGGGGCTCCCATTAAGGACTAACCAACAAATCTGGTCAGGGCACCAGATCTCATGACAGGACTCCACAGGAGACTTTTCATGAAATGACTCGCTCAAAAGAAACCCCTGGTCAGGAAAGGCTTCTTATAAAAAGACTCTACCACAGAAAAGAAAGCCAGCCTGGGGCCTTAAAGACTTCTCATGAGAATGTGGAAAATGCATGATACATCACATTAACATGGACCGAACTATGAAAACTGCATACCGTGTTGTTCCTAATAAAACGCCCAACGCCCCTGTCTCTAATAAATGCCCCCTACGATTTTTTGGATAAAGCAATTCAAGAAAATGAGTTAAGCTTCCAATCACGATTTAATGGCCTGGACTGTCATAATCCGTATCATAAAATCGCTGTTGTGGGCAACAGGTTTGTAATGTTTTTAATTATTATGGAAACAGCGTCCCCCCCCCTGCTCATTCGTTTGTATTATTGGTAAGCAGCGAAATAAGCGTGGTGTTAGGTGATTTTTTTTGCTGGGATTTTGTTGACTTGTTCCATTTTTTAGCTGTAATAAACGCTCTCCCTTTTGAAAAATGCAACCGCCCCTGCCGGCGTTATTAGGAACAATACGGTATACTGAGACAAAAACAAATCTTAACCAGCAATATTCACAAAGATTGACTATTGGCTGCAACTTATTACTTTTGTCTAGATATCTGATATTTACGCCATTTAAAAAAAAATCTATACGTATGGCAACATTGCAAAACTTAGAAAATAATTCTTTGTTCAGCAGTCACTGAGAAAAATAAATCGACAGAATTTACAAGGTGATGCTTTGGCAGCCATGTATTTGGTCGCCAATCTTGAACTATAATTCTGTGAATAAATAAACTCTTAGACTGCTTTCTTTCGCTGTTAAGTGGCATCCATAAGATGATTACATTTGCCAGGCTTAGTATACTAGGGCAAAACAAACCTGTGTTGGTCATATTTCACAAAAATTGGTATTTTGGTGGCCATTTTGTTTTTGGGTCACAATCCTGATATTTAACCGCCATCTTGAAATCTTTACATATAGCTTTGTGTCTTTACCAGCCCCATTAATATCATAATTATAATTTTCCTCTGCTTTACTAAGAAAAACAAAACAACGACCTTCTAGGTAAAATTTCGCTAAAAGATGGCACATTTAGCGGCCAATTTTGTTTTTACGAAGATTTAAAATTGCACTCAATGCGATGGAATGTCAGCAGTGATTTCTTATAATGGGTGGTATAAGGAAGCCAAATCCACAAAAAAATAACTATGAGTATATTTTTAAGTAACTGGCGGAATCCGGACTACTTTGAATACACTCTTCAAATTGTATGGGGCAATAAAGAGAGAGTTAAAAGGATGACATTGATAAATGATTATAAGAATGGTGGCTTCAAAAATGGATTCATCTCCAATCCGTTATAGATTCATTGAAGTAGAAAACCTGGAAAAACATTCCACTTTATGAATTTCAAAAACAATTATTTAAGTCTTGACAGATTTTTAAATTGTAACGTAATATAAAACCATTAACGAAGTTTGTGTCAAACAAAGAAATTTTATATGTCCAACTTTACTACAATCTTGCCGATATATGGCTAAAAGTTAACCTGTTCAAAGTGTAACGGAAATTAAAGACCCATTTAATAAAATCATTGGAATAACGATGTAAACAAGTCGTGAAAACCTGTATTTTAAAGGTGCTGCAACGAGAGATTTTCACATAACAGGTGTCCCTAAAAAATGTGAGAAATCTAATTTTTGCACTAATTTAGAGCTTTCTATTAGAAATGGCCCCATGTGAAAGGATTTCGCTGAAATATAGATTCTTTGGTACAAAAAATTGTGCAATTTCTAAGTTCGTAATAGGAGCAAATACAAATTCAGCGTAGGTTTATATTGAATTAAACAAATGAAATTGCATTTGGTTTCACTTTCAAGTATTTCTGGAACCAAAGACAAAAGAAGAAATCTACTATGGGGTCTTATCTATATGAAATCACTACATATGACCAATAATGTGGGTGCCCCAAAATCTCTCGTTGAACCTTCCTTTAAACAATGGATTAAAGGTCCAGGTCCGATTGCTAATAGCCTCGTCCCCAGAAAGCCCCAGATTTTACCGGAAGTGGTCAACATTTGGTATCAAAAGAAAGCTGCTATTTTTCTCATTTACCCTGTGAAATCGTAGAGCCAAAGGTTGTTTGGTTTGGATGTTATGAGTGAAAATGTGTCCTATTTTGGTCGACCAATATTAATTCTACATGGGCTTACAAAATCATGTTTTAGCTCTCGTATGAAAACAAATTGAAATATCGGCGCGAAACTTAACATGTGGTGTTTTGGAGTGAAGGGCAATCTATCAAGATGCAAACTTCATATCCTTAAATCGGGCCATCCCCCTTTAAAGCTGGTTTCATTACATTGTCAAGTTTGTATGATAGAAATGGTTGTTTGTTAACTTTACCCCAGATTAGTACAAAAATAGCCAAACCCGGGGGTGTCCTTTTACCCTTGTATTACAATCAGCTGTGCCAAGAAATTGGAAACAAAGACATAAATATCATCAACGTGAAAAACGTCCTTTTGGGGCAACATTTGCAACAGTCTTTTACCCTTTAGAAAAGTGTACTTCAAATTCAATGTATCAAATGAAGCTAACAAATTTAACAATCAAGCCATTAAGTGAATCCTTTTGGGAAAGGAAATTTCCAGAATATGAGTTTAATTGGAAAATTTGGAAAACTCATCTACCGTCTACTTGGGTGACATCTATGGTGCGAAGATGGGCACCCATACTTGCTTAGATCAAAATATATCGTGTTTACAAGGCTTATAACAATATACCCTATTTTTGACCATATTTGACCTTTGACCCATGCCACATGCCCCACCTCCGAACTCATCCACCGTCTACTTGGGTGACATCTATGGTGCGAAGATGGACACCCATACTTGCTTAGATTAAAAGATATCGTGTTTACAAGGCTTATAACAATATATCATATTTTTTACCAAATTGACCCTATTTTTGACCATATTTGACCTTTGACCTATGTCACATGACCCACTTTACATCCCAGCCAACGCCTACTTGAGATGCATCTATATTGCGAAGATGGACACCACTCTTGCTTAGATCCAGAAATATAGTCCCCTTTTGCCAACTAAAGTTGGCGGGGGACCAAAAAGCACAGTTGCCAACACTAATGAAGCTGGGCTTAAAACATTGAATTGGAAGATACATAATAACGTGTACCCAACAAGAATTTTACTAGAAAAGATGGGAAAGGCAAATACAGATAAATGGGAGACGTGCAATGAGAAAGAATTGAACACTTTTCTTTAACTGCAAAAATATTGATAGAATATGGATGGTTGTTAATGAAATGATAACTAAACAATCTGGTTATCCTAAAGCTGTATCAGTCACTGATGTTTTATTTAGTTATCTTAAAGATGGCAAGAATTTCAATGCATATGCAAACCAAATTATTTCAATTGCAAAATTGTGCATCTGCAAATTTTAAATATGGAAGTTATCCAAACCTGTTATTTCTTTTCAGACAGGAACTGAATATCAGGCACATAGAGTAACGTAACAAATGTTAAATTTTATTTTTTGATAGTGATTGTGGATTGTTGATTATGTTATGTTTGCAAAGTTTGTAAAACAGTCTGTTGATATGAATACGAATAGATTAAAAAAAAAACTCCTTCACAAAGTATCATGCAATGTCTGGAGAACTGGTAACATACCAATGAGCTGGTGGGAACCACCCTCATTTCCAAAGATGAGAAACACATCTGAACCTACAAATTTCACACCGATCACAATGAAGAATAAAGTGGTAACTTTGTAATGTACATCTTAGTGTAAAGGACCGTCGCTTGCCTGAACTGTGTTGGCAAGTCCATTCAGATAGACTTCTGTCAGAGGTACTTTCTATTGGAGACTTCACACAGAGGGACTTTCCGAGATGCCCAGTAAGTCAAAGTATGGAAAACCAATACTGACAACTAGCATGATCTCCTAAATGAATATGGTACTGTGCCATAAAACTTAATCCAGCTTGCACTAGAATATCAGGAAGATGATATTCAAGCACTATAGCGAGAGCTACAAAGTGAAGACAAAGGAATGGAGAACAGATTGGATATACACTGCGGCATCAGCGTATTCCAAGGATGCCCACTATCCTACTTCTGTTCCTAGCAGTACTCAACCTTTTTCGGGATCTCCTCGACCACCACAGCCATCTTAAATACTGCATGAAGGGCACAACCATCAGGTCATCCACCAAACCCTATGCAGATGACCTCACTCTGATTACAAAGAATCAAGGAGACTGTCAACAGCTGATTAATGTCGCCAATAACTGCGTTAGATGGACTCGAACCATGAGAGAAAAGCTAACCAGGTGGCAATCAATCACATGCCAAAATGATATTTATTCCCAAAATTGATTGATTGCAAAGATTAAGTGGAACATTAAAATAACAATTACATGTCATGTGACCTATAAAGCGAATGGTTTTAAGAGATGCTCTCCTCCACAGCAAGATAATGCTATCAACTAGAATTTCGCGGTTGGAGCAAAAAATCTCAAAATACTATTGGAAAAATTAGGGGCACTCTTCCAACAATGTGCTTTAAGTCAACTCTTTTCACTTTAAAGTGACAGGAGGAATTTTTTGAGGCTACAAATTTCTTCAAAATTGCCACTGGATCGATTGTAACCACCCCTACAAGAACGTTCGAACGATTTATGACAACAAGTACAAAAGAAAACTGCAACACAGTGTTTTGAATTGGGCCTGCATTCCAATCATCCCTATAGGGAAACCATGCGTGATGTTCTGTCCTGCACAACGCAAAACTAAATCCTTCTTATTACATACGACGGGCCCGTATTTGGCTTATTCCACTCCAGGTGGGATCTAATACAGGTATAGTTCCATGGATACAGCCCATGTGAAGTGTTTATAAAAATATATATAAGACCCCCAAAAAAAACGCAGATGTCTAAATCCCATGGTTAAAAACCATTGGTTCTAGCCCCCCCCCAACCCGAAAACTAAAATGATATCAATAAGTTGGTTTTTTTTTGCAAATTTTGACACCTTCTTGTTCCATTGTGATCAAAATAGACAACACAATGTCCATTTATGAAAAGTGTCGCATTTTCAAAGTTGCATTTGAAGACATTATATTACACGGTTACAATACAACAACCATGCATTAAGTGCACAAATTCACGGAGGAATCGAAATCTTTCACGAAGGGCAATCAAATATGTATACCTTTATTGCAACTTTTAAAAAGGGAGAGATTTCTTATAATGGGCTGTTTGTGGCAATATGATCGCAACGGGGCAAGAAGGGTATCAAAATTTACGGAGAAACCGAAATATTGATATAATTTTTATGTGTATTTTACCGCTTCCCTGTAATGGATTGAGCACTCTTAATCCAAAAGATAGTCACCCGAAATATACTGTTTACTATGAGGTATAGTACGCCCCCATATTCGTCGTAGTGGTGGAGCACTCTCGACTATGGAAAAGTACAGACCAGTGCGGAAATGCCTCAGTCGTGGCACCCACGGCTGTATATCCATACATGTCTTCTGGGTAAGAGAGCTATGTAGTATAGGACGTTTTGTTGCAATTTGAGAGGTGCTTCTTTTTTTGATATATTTGGTGTTAAACTTTTATATCTTGTTAGGAATAGGTCATAAACCCCAAAAGTATTAGCTACATTTTTTTTCGAGTGCTAGGGGGTAGCCAGCAATTTCAAATTGGCCGCCCACATTTTTTCAATATTTTAGCCTTATTTGACTAACCGGCCATTCCAAGTTTTATGAAGTTTAAAGATTTCTTTCAGTGTTATCACTTAATATCAATGATGGATAACATAAAATAACATTTCGATAAATCTTCTTGTTGAATTAAGCAGTTCCAGTTGGCGCCAAAAATTCAAAATGGGCCGCCATTTTGATATATTTTGTTTTTTGAGTATATTATGGTTTATACTTCAATTTTTTAAGTATTTTTTTATGTTATTGATTAAAAATTACAATATATTTAGTACAAAATAAAATTTAAGTCATTTATGTACCATGATTTTCAATCATTGCATTATGCATAGGGATTTTTGTTCGAAAATATCCGCCATTTTATTTAGTGTTCTTTTCTTACCAGCAGCTAGCATAATAATGTATACAGAAACGAAACCTTGCAATTCAGGGAGCACAGGGGCCATTCCCTCTCCTTTTCTTTACCACCCAGTTTTCCCCTCCCCTTTTTTTAAATATATTTAATATTTGACAGTTTTGGCAAAAATTCAGCGATTTGGGCCAAAATGGTTTTTAAAAATCTCAAAATGTTTGATATATTTTTTTTTGCCTAACCTCCAGAATTCCACTTTTCCAACACCAACAAAATTCAATTTGCCCCCCCCCCCCTCCAGAAAAGAGGTCTGGCAAGCCACTTGAATCGAACCGAACAAAATGACATAAAAAATCATAATAAGAACAGAATTTTAACGACTGGATACATGCAGGCAGTCTCTAGCAACTTGCAGTCAATGGACCATGTGCTTTGAGAGATGCACTGATAGTTGAAATTTTGTCACCTTTTCAGTAATTGGTAAAGTTGAAATTGTAGATTGATATTGTATTATGTAACTTATGACGTCCAGTCCGTAACAAGAATTTATGGCATCTGTGGAACCCAATTAAGCATGGTATGTTCTGAGGGGTATTTATCTTATGTGGTAACTTCAGACAAACCATAATTAATTAATGTACTAAAGGATTCTTATAGTGTCCAAACACCAGTGTCTCAAATTGATCTGCAAGGTCCGTGTATGTGCATTGTTGCTCCAACAGCGTGCACACCAAGAGATATTTAATTGCTTGTGAAGCTGATTCCCGAACCACAGGTAGTGTTCTGATATGCTTCCAGGTTTTTTCGGTAGTAGCCCCACTTCTGCAAAAAACTGTTAGATCGGCCAATTCTCGTTCTCAAATATGTTGTGGCATCGGCATCCAGCCCATGAGGAGTCGCTCCAGGCGGATGATACTCACCAGTCAAACCACATTACTTGTTGATAGCAAGTCTTTATTTCCACAAGGCGCTCTTTAACTCCTTAGAGATTGTTTCGTTTAAGAGGGTTGGGAATTTCTTAAGAAACTATCTCTCCTTATCTCTCCCCCCTCTCTCTCTCTCTGGTTTACGGCATTTACGCTGGGTTCTGTCTGAAAACAATAGGTGCTTCACAGTGATACTTGAAAACTACGCTTTTGCATCTCGCTACACTACGACATAGGTCTGGTGGCGCAATCGATGTATAAGTTCTCCATTGGAGTTGGGGCGAAGACATCTGTGATGACGCCGGTACGAAGCATTTAACGCTGGAGCAAGCTTCTTGGCATCAGGGTTGGGTGATCTTTCCCATACAGAGAAGATTACTCTGCACAGGAGTAGCACAGGGCAAGTTGCCATCGATCTTAGGGATGGGACGAGCACCCCATCTGTGCCAGTGAGTTACTTTACTCTTTCGGCTTTTGATGGGGTCTTATAAGAGAGCGAAGAGAGAGTATGGTCTCCAAAGTAACTCCTAAGTAGACAAAACCAGGCTGGTTGACATTTGGCTTCAAGGTAGATGGAAACACACACCTGTGTCTGGAGGATGCACATAGGTGGTTTCCTCATAAATTAAGGAGGAGAGTGAGTGGTGTGACTCATAATAAGGAGTGAGTTCATCCAAAGCTTTGGTAGTATCTCTTTGACAACTGTAAAATCTGGATCTTGTGTGTTCATTCCAAGATAGTCTAATAGATAAAACAATATGCCCTGTTCTCCTAGGTTGGTCTTTGGTATATGATGTGAACAGGAGAGGTGCGAGCACGCCTCCATTGGGGTAGTCCAATTCTTGAGCCTAGCCAAGGCCAATCTTTGACTGAAATAGTCAAAGCGAATACCTTGGGGAGTTCAAAATCATAACGGATGTAAGCATCTGTGATTAACAGCTGATGATAGATCGACGAAAACGACTCCGGTTACAGAACCCTTCTCGAAACCATTTGGCTTGCTAATTTTCCTGGCCGGAAACATGCTTGTTCTAGTATGAGGTGTTCGTCTATCAAAAGGTCGATACAGTGAACAATAGAGTTCAAAGAGCTTGAGGTAAGGATGAGGAAGTGGAGATTATTCGATAGCTCTTTGGATTAGTGATCCGTTCCCAGCTTAAAGAGTGCCATAAATGTACTTTCCTTCCAGACTGTGGGAAATGTGAGAAATAAGCGCAATTGTAGCGCTTAAGAAGTCACTCCTTGCTACTAGGCCAAAGTTTTTCAGCAGCTCAGTTGAGATGTCGTCAAGCCTACGCCTTTTCCTGGTCGTCCATGCTGACAGGGGGGATGTGAAACAGGATAGCTTTCGGTTTAGTGGATCTTCTTGGTGGGCAACTTAGTTGAGTGTGTGTGTACACTTGGCTGGAGCTCTGTGGATCCCTGAAGCTTTCGGATGGACGACCATGCTTTCTTGATGTTATGGGTCATTAAGTGGTTCAATTAAGATATGCCAGGCTTTTCTGGCCGATCCACATCTGACACTCCTCACCTTTCGCAGTTGCTTTAGCTGATAAAGAATCAGCTTTCCAAAGCGTGGTAGTATACTTTGGATATTCTGTAGCACATTCTTGGAAAAGCCTGCGCATATTCCGTCCCCCTACAGCATCCTGGGTAGGAACTCTCCAGGCCGTATTGTCACTAGTTGGGCACAATTTGTATTATTTAACTGTTCGGTAGTTTACTGTTAAGGGTTTTGGTGCAATCCTTTTCACGTTCTGGTCCAGGTTATCATTGAATCTTTGCCAGTCTGTTTTACTGCTTAAAAGGCACTGCAGTTTTAACATGGAGGTCGATGGTCAATGTTAAGTTAGTGGGAAAGGATCCAGAACAATCTTGCTACACAGCTTAGAGTTGTGTTTGCTTACAATTTAAGCTAGATCAGGGTTATAACGTCTCTTCCAACGGGCATTATAAATTGATGGCGGCAGCTTAGGTCGTGAAGGAGGCGTCGGTAGATGCTGATGTCTTTAGAACCATTTCGACAGCTTGTCCGTTTTATGGATTGATTGTAACCCATTGGGTAGTAATATGCTGTTGAAATTGCCAATGAAGAAATGAAGGTTTGGTGAAAATTCCCGAGATTGAATGAGGGTGCTTGGAAATCTATGATGGATGTTTGTAGAATAATGTAACTATGACAGAGCAAAGCTCAATGGTGAGGACTTGGTGTCAACAGAAGGAGGTTGCTTCTACAATTATTGAATTTATGGTTGGTCTTGAAGTTAACTCCTAGAAGTAATAACCCATCAGAAGCACATACCGTACCCTACGAATTTGGTCCACTGATGCTATAAATCCTTTTACGTCATCAGTTACATAATACAATATCAACTTACCAACTCACACCCTACAATTCATGTCAAAGGTGACAAATTTTTCAACCTATCAGTGCATCTCAAAGTACATGGTACAATGACTGCCAAGTTTGCAAGGGACAAGAGACTGCCTGTAATTCCACTATCACTAGTTTTTAAAAGTAGGAAAGCCAGAGGGTCTAAGCAACATTCCAGCTTCATTAACAAAATCTGACTTTCAGTTGTTAATTATGGTTATATTATGATTTTATGCCTTTTGTTGCCGGTTCGTTTCCAGCGGCGGCGCCCAATCTCTTTTCTAGGGGGGGGGGGGCAAAGTGAATTTTTTGGGCGGCAAAGTTGACAAATTTTGGGGAACCAAAATATAAAAACATGTTACGATTTTTAAACCAATTTGGCCCCCAAACGCTTATTTTTGCCAAAATTGGTGATTTTTGCCCCAAATTGCTGTTGTCGTGTCAAAAATTTGTGATTTTGGCCCCCCAACACTGACTTTGTGCCCAAAAACTGTAATTCGTGGCGGCAAACTGGGTGTAAAGAAAAACATGAGGAGGGGGAAATGCCCTCCCTGGAGATGCTACTGTTCGTTTCTGATTTAATATGGTAAAGAAAAGAAGAACACTTAAAAATAAAATGCGGTTATTTTGGAACAAAACGTCCCTTGCAGAATTGTAATGATTTTATACTCATGATAAATGTAATTTTTTTATATTAAATATTGTAATTAATCAAAACTTGAATGTCAAAATTTCAGGGAACAAAAAATGGAAGTTTAGCCATAATATACTAAAAAAACAAAAATCTATTAAATGGCGGCCCATTTTGAATTTTGCGCCAAACTGGAACTGATTAATTCAAGAGATATGAAATGTTCATTTTAATGTATCCTCACGATATTAAGTGAATAACACATGAGAAGAAAAATCTCTTAAACTTCATTAAAATTGGAATATTAGTCAAATAAAGCTAAATATTGAAACAATGGCGCCATTTGAAATTGCTGGCTACCCCCGTGCCACATCGAAAAAAAATGTTAGCTATAATTTTTACAATCTTCCTAGGGTCTATCTACAAATATGAAAGTTTTATCAATATAGCAAAAAAACAATGCAACTTGCCAAAATGTCCTGGGCTATAGAGTATAATCCGTCTGAGATCGGTACCCTGTGATGTGTGAGGGTATGCCGTTGTGAAAACTCCAGAGTAACGGTTGCCTTTTCCAGAGGTCTATACTTTGTTAATTTTATTTTACGGCTCTCCTAATGGGGATGAGCACTCGTAATTCCCAAAGAAGTCACCTGTAAATAATTACTGTTGACATGAGTTATATATATTTATATCTCAATCAATAATTACATAGAAACCCATTAGGAATACTTTAGCATTTAGACAACAAATCCAATAAACTATTCAAGATTGGCCCCAAACTGCAAAAAATTCATTACTACATATTCCAAGCTGCAGTGTTTGTGTATATCAATATAAACTTTTTTATTTTTTAAACAATAAAAGTGATTGAATCTGCAAGATAGATCCTAGATAGGCGTTCAATATGGCTGCAAATGTCAATAAGTAGAGGTCGGTAAGTCATTCACGCTAGGGCGTAAAGATTATATTTATGGGGTTTTAGTTATATTATCACTTCCAAAAAATCCCGTTAGGAGTTATCTTAAGTTGTTCTTTAGGTCGTTATTCATTAAAAATATCCCAATACGGATTGCCAATGGACGTAAAACCTGCAAAAAAAAGAAACATATCTCTAACGACTGGTGATCGGTTTTTTCGCCGCTATTAAATGGTTCATTCCAGCCATATTGGATACCATCTTGGATGGCATCTTTACACAGCATCGATTCCTTTGATTCCCTAATTATGTGTACATTGATCTGAATTGACCTACAGGGATATACACAAACATTGCAGTAGTAGGTTAGACGCAGCTATCAATTATAGCTAATTAAAAGTCTGATTCAGAGTTTTCCGAAACTAAATTTTTGGTTGTAATAATGAAAATCGTAACAAGAACTAAAGATTGTTGCCTAAAATGCTTATTCCAAGTTAGAGATGAATCGGATATTTTTTTCTTCGTTTCACGCAGTAAACATTTATGCCACAGTATACAAATGCCATAGGATACTGTAAAAAAATTTCCGTATCGGGAATTTTATAACACAGTTGTGCTGATTTTTCTATATGAAAGACTCGATTGAGCTTCTTAGTTATTTCACACGTGAGGGTGTGGAAAAGGATTATGTATATGCAAAAACACACACGATTTGTTTGACAATGAGTGCGCCCTCTCGGGAAATCTTGAGTCAGCCTTTAAAGTATCAGAAGCCATCGGGATCCTATGAAGGAATTTATATCACATTTTAACAATATTTCTTATGGTTTTAAATTAATTTTTTTTATTGATGCCAAACACCAGGATAGATACAAAATTTCCAACTGCATCAACAAGTAGTTCCGATCAGAACTTTATTGTATGACTGGCCCATATGAATTCATGGTTAAGTGTATTACAGAATAATATTTATTGGTCATAACTTTTTTTACGAGACAGCTGAAAAATTACAACTTTGAGTGAACAAGAGATGAATATTTTGTGTTTTGGTGGCCTTTGATTTTGTGTTTCTAAAAACAAATGCGCAAGGTTTGCTCCGTCTGGCATTCGTCGGATTCAGAATCAGAAAAAACTGGGTCAGAAACCGTGAAAAATATGTCTATTAAAACAAGGTTGATATTTAGTTATCAATGGATCTGTAGCTGGACTAGTAAGCATTCCAAATAGGCAGAAAACCTAGGTTTTAAAAAAAATTGAAGGCACTTTTTTATGGAATGTCCTATGTTGTCTCCTTTAACAAGGATAAAATTGGATGGTTTTTTCGCATATACCACCAAAGATATTGTCTCGCAATGAGTTTTCAAAAATTATTGTGCTGACACGGAACTCATAGTCGCCAATAATGGTATCGTGTCAAATCCATCCAATTTTATATCAAATAGATATTGGCCATTATGTCAGTACGGGCCACTTATACTACTACACATAATGAATGGAGATTCATATTCTTTTACACGTTCTCTTTTTTTCTGTCATTTCTTGCAGTTGTATTAAGTTGTAAAAAATAAACTATGGAAAAGTCTACAGACTTAGTCTTCACTTTAGGCTATTCCTGGCAGATTTCAAAATATTTTGACTCTTTTGGGTAGATCCCCCCGCTGATTAGTGTGTAAATATTTTGAGAGTGAGTGTTGAAAAAAATGTAATCTCACACAGAGGTGAGCTAATCATCATGTAAGAAGGTCATAAGTGCAAATAGCTGCCATTGGTCAGAAAACTCCCAGCAACACTCTCTGTTTTTCCAATCTTTGGCTTCAGTGTAGCTCTTGACTGGTCTTCAGTTGTCTAGCCCAGGCTGAGAAGAGTCCTCGATTGAAATTGAAAATATACTCACCAGGAATTGTGAGATCTTCATTCATACATGTAAACTTACGACTGATCCAACTAGGTGGCATTTTTTGTGCTCAAAAAAGCCCCGAGACACCCCTAATGCCACATTAAAAAAAATTTCGGTGCGCCAGGTAGTAAGCGTCCCACGCTGCATCGTTACGCCCATCCTTATCGACAATGGCACCCAGAATCCTTTGCTCTTTTGACCTTCCCCCAAGGCTTCCACTTCCGGGGAGGCCCTGGTTACTAGAGGCATCATTCGTAAGTATACATATATGAAAATAGAATAATTCACAATATTCTGGTGAGTATAGTTTATCATCATTTTATGCATACGAATGATTCCAAACTAGTGCATGACGACACACTGCGCACTAGGTGGAGCGGAAGTGAGCCGGTAGGCTCAGTTGCTGCGGTTTCCACGCATGTGATTTCTATGGAAGCTGAAATAATTTTTGCCCCAATGTACATCCTATATATCATATATCATGAAGCATATATAATAATAGCACCTCTATGTAGAAGCATATACAGTTGTACAGTGGCGTAGGCCCCCCCCCCCCCCAAATAATGATTTCTCGGTTGAGATGAGCCCGTCGGTTCACTGAAAAATTCAGGGTCATGGCACTTGAGGCCGGATTGTCGGCCAAAGTATAGGTTAAGTTAAATGGACAGCGTGCGACAAGTAAAATCGTACAAAATAGCCCTCAGAAGACATTCAAGCATATAAAACCCAAAATTTTCAGGAGGCTTTGCCCCCTTCGACCCCAACGAGGGCTGCCCCTGGAAAACACAACAGGGGCCCTAAGGAGGGCCCATGGACCACACCATTTCTGTCGGTTTGAGATGCGACACAAACTTGCCCCCCCAATAGAAAAATGCTCTTAGCTACGCCCACTGCACGTGATATATTATACCGGCATTCCTTACCTTAAGGAGCATAATGTTAATGATGCTGAATCCTTCCTCTACTCTGGCTGCTTAATTGCTGACAGGATGGTTTTAGCCACGATTTTTTCATTACTTTGTAAGGACCCGTCTTTCATTACAAAGTTCTGGAAACATTATAGGGTCCTCCAATCATGATGCTTCCATAAGGTCAGTACTGTCAATCTAAGTGAAAAGCCCAAGAGTTGCCTGACTTCTAATATCATGAGGCATGCGGGTTAATGGCGATGTTACTGACCTGTGACAAGGCTTTCACTTTTAAAGAATCAGAGATGAGGAGGTGACCCAGCGTGACAATGTTTGCTTTGTGCAGGTTTGAAAAGGTTAGTTGTAGTGATGAAAAAGGTGGTAGGGTAAAAAAATTTGGGATCCATAGGGACCTTCCTTACGAAGGCGAAGTGCGTAGGTAAGGTATAACGTCGCAAGAGCTTGACTGGACACCAACGTTATCTCAGGATCACAGTAACGCTAGGAAGCTTTGGAAGAACTATAGGATGACCCCCCCGGTACATAATCGAGTGGTCTCTGTTTTGGCCATAAACCCACCCGAGGGAGTAGAGTGACATTGTGAGAATCAGAGAATCGCATTATACTTCTGTCAGTAGATCAACGCATGGATTATGAACATCTTCTGGTGATGAAGCCAGAAGAAGGAATATGCAGTCTTCTTTTAGTCTAAAAGATTGTAGTCTTATCCAACGGTTGCAAAAAGGCTCGCCAGCGACATAATGAAGAATACCGGAAGAGATTTTAGGGATTTAGTTTTATAATGGACTTCGGACGTGTATTCATCTCCATTAATGAGATCCGAGAGGCTCTTCTTTTATCTGATCAATCCGGATTATTCATGGATAGATTAGAAATGGCTGACAAGTAGTTTTTAATAGTGATTTTTTATTTCTTTCTTTGAAAAAAGAGGAAGTTAGGAAGTTACCACTCACCTAAGAGAAGCGTATGCGGATTCAACTTTGGATTTCTTCATTAGAGTTGAAGCGTCAAAAGTCTACTTTGCTTAGATAAGGAGGTGGCTTTCTAGCACTGCCGCCAAGGAGGGCATATTTACTGAAAAAACCCTTGCGTTTGAAGGCGAGCTGAGAGAGCAACACAGAAAGTATACAGATTTAGCTTGACGCGTCACTCTTTCGGTTTTTTCGTTCCACCAGCAGGTTGTGCCTTACAGGAATACTCTTGGATGATCCTCCCAGCATCTGACCAGACTTAAGAACAAAACCTTACGTGGCAAAATGGGGTACAAAGCAGCATTCCTGCTGAACTTTGATTTCTGAACTTGTCAGTACTTTTGCCCGACAGAATAGTTTACCGGTGGAGGAAAGGCGTATGCAATCAGATTGTCCCAACTATTAAAGCAGTCTCTAACCCAGGCTTTCGCACAGTCCGCCAGCCACGTGTTTTATACCTTCAGTATGTTGGGAGTTGGTAATCATCAGTTTGCAAAAGAGATCGACCATGGGCCGTAAGTCCTTT
Source organism: Ophioderma brevispina (assembly GCA_023653785.1). Taxonomy (NCBI): domain Eukaryota; kingdom Metazoa; phylum Echinodermata; class Ophiuroidea; order Amphilepidida; family Ophiodermatidae; genus Ophioderma; species Ophioderma brevispina. The sequence continues at coordinate 56,314 of JAMKCH010018890.1, forward strand.
GAAAAATTCATCTCGCATATACGGCGCTTGAGATGCCAGTCCAAGTTGATTCGAAGCTATATTTTGGGCTTGACTTTCACATGGAAAGACTGTCTGCGAAATAGTTGATAACTCCAGGGAGGTTCTTGCTTCAGGGTAGTTGAATGATTCTGGCACCAAGTGAGGGAGGAGGATAGTCACAGTGGCACTTGAGGATACTCACTGTGTTCCTCCTTGGTGGCTTATGTAGGCAACTACAGTGGGATAGTTGATCTATTTCCACCGATTCCCAGATATCGCGCTGTTTTGAATCGCCTCTCTAGAGCGCTTAGAGCGTAACACACTGCTAGTAACTCTAGTAATTTATGTGGAGCGTTCTTTAATCTTCAACACACACGCATTAATTTTGTGGGGCCCTCATGCATGGCTCCCAACCTGTCTTCGAGTAGTATCTGTCTAATATAATTGCGCTTGGTTATCGTGGAATTTCTTTCCCACCATAAGGTTTTGAGTTGATAAAACCATCGTAATGATTCAAATCTTTGCAATTTAAAGGACCTGGCGATATAGGTACTGACAGTAGTCTTAGTAGTAACTCCGAAGGTGTAACTGGAGCAATCTCATCCACAACTTGCAAAAGGGTAGAAGGTCTACTATAAGCTTGCCAGCATTCCTAAGCAGCGGAGCCATAGATGAGGGCTGGAGAGAACTTCTCTTCAGAATGAGGCAGGATGCAATCTTTTATTTCGCAAATTCTCTCTTCTGTTGGCAAAGCTTTGGATTTCTTTCAGGTCCAAGAGTGCTCCTAGAAACCCGGCTTCTGACTTCGGAAGGTTTTTACTTTTTTAAGTTTATCCTGAAACCAGCTCCTCATGTCTTTATAACAATGTTAATATTTATTCAGGCTTGACGGTTTGGAGCTACAATCAACCAGTTCGTCGAGAAGACGAATAATCTGGATACCCCTCCTTCTCAGATGTTCTGCCACTGTTTTTACTAATCTTTCCTTGTAAAGTAAGGGGACAGCAGTGAAAAGACCGAATGGCAGAACTCGAAAGCTGGTAAGACTGGTTGTCGAATCGGAAGCGAAGCCATCGTGATGAGGAGAAACTGGACAATGGATGTAGGAAGTCTAATGCTGCGCCGAACCAGCCCTTCTCCAACTCAGCTGATAACCAGTAAGAGAGAGTTTTCATTCTGAAAGTCTCGGACGACGAATAAAAGCTGTACAAAGGGCCGTAAATTGATTGATGGTCTGCGATATCCTGTTTTCTTCGAGAAGATAGGAAGAACAATGAAGTGAGAAAAACTCCATTAGTCTTATTATTGGAAAAAAAAGTCCCTTTTTCCTAAAAACAACCATCACTCGTTCTTAGAATCATAGCCTTTGATGTCTCTTTGGCAGGAGTAAAAGCCGTAATACAGAATCGACTTTTCATCGGCGGGACGAGTGGTTAAAACTCCAAATGGTAACATTCTGAAAAGTCAGCGCCCATGATCCGAGGTTATCGACCGCCACGCCGGGAGGAAAAGCTTTAGACGCCCCCCCCCCCCCCAGGGTGCATAGGTAGGAAGGAATCAATTGAACCTTCCTCCATACTCGCGCCACGTCTGGTGCCTCTAAGTCTGGAGTAGGAGGAATAATTCTAACTGTCTTGAGCCCCTCCTATAGTTGGATTTGTGCCTTAATAGTCGAGCTGGACTTCCGAAATTAGGAACCTCTTGTTTCCTCTGTTGGCAGGAGTATAGTAGAAGTGGAAGCGCTATGCGGTAGCCATACTCATAAGGTTTATATACTATAGGTCTATATCAGGGGAGGAACCTTCGGCTCCTTAGTGGTAAATTTCTGACAGTGATCTTGCGGACTTTAAACGTTCTCTTATAGAAGAAGCAAGCTAGACCCTGACCCCCAACGAGATTTTTCTCTAGGGGTATTTCAAGGAACCTTTTGGCTTTGTAAGATGGTAAAGATAAAAGCGTTCACAAACATTCTGTCTTTGAGAGCAATAATTGGAAGCAATCTTGGAAAAAGCTCCGCAGAGAAACTGATGCAAAGATCACTCTCATAGAACACGACAACATCTTCAATAGCTTCTTAAAGACAGCTCCACAATAGCTCCACAAAACCACTCATTTAAGAGTGACTAAAAGACAATAAGGCTACATTCGATGTTCTCATTACCATCATGGGTAATCTGTTCCAAATGGCGAATATCAGCATCTTTGCCCTGATTCCAAGAATCTATTAGGGACCAGTTCCCATATGTTTCTTAGAAGAACCATCTTCAAACCCAGCGATGGGCATGGGTCTGGATAACGGTACGTTTCTTCTCATCAGACTTCATCTTATCTCAGCAAAGTGTGGGGAAAACCAAAGGAATAAGAAGAGCTATAAATCTTCCTCCGTGTAGGGGAAGACTCAGGAATCCATCTGAGAGGGGAGTCTTTTGATATCTTACTAAATAGATTACCTAGTCTGTCTAGATCGGCAAGTTCAGGAATGAGATTCCACAACATGCTTATGTAAGGCTTAGCAGCTGAACCAAGGTCTGGATCTTGAGGAATAGTCGAATCGCCTTCCAAAACCTCGAGTTGAACCAAAAACAGGCCGAAAGCAAGGCGCAGCAAACCTTTTTTTAGGAGATAGGGTACTGTTGGATTGATATACAAAATCCTCCGTCAAGAAGAGCCAACATCGGAATAAGGAGCTTCATATCTGGGAAAATCTTCACAGTTTTGTCAATCCTCCGACAATCAGAATCTGTACCCAACTTCACCAGTGCGCTCTAAACTAAACTGGTAAGTGCTTCGACTAGATAGATGTTGCATGAGTGGGTAGTAGCATCAGCCAAGATTGGTTTGAGTAGTCTTTTTCGAAATCTCAGCTTGAACTCCAATAGGAAGAGGAGCTGTCCCCGAGGTAGGCTCATTGTTGTGACGAATCATATGTAAAGAGTCGGTGACAGAAGAATGAAACCCCCACTTTCGGATACTCATGAATAGGTGGCTTCAGATAGAGAGATATAATCTTACATAACACTTAAGGTTGCTCATAATCTGGGAAGCCGGAATTACTTTTCGCCAAAGAGATACAGGATTTCTTAACTTAGACGTAAGAACATCATCATAACTTTCGTCTGGATTCGAAAATCTTGACATCATTCAACTAGATTCTGTTAAAAAGAATCACTATAAGAGGCTTGTCATCGTTTGCGGCCGGAACGTTTCCGTCTAAAATTCAGACGTTGGGAGCAAGCAAAAGCTTTTATCAACATAATCAATATTGATATTTGTCTTATGAGATGATATCATCAATATGTCTTGATCCAGCAAATATCTTCCGATATTAGGAACTTGGATCACCGCCCGTGGAAGAAATATTCCGAAGGAGAGCCTCTAGAACTTTCATAAATTATGGCAAGGGAATCTTGATTGTCTTCTCTTGCTACTCGAATGGAGACTCATCTAGGCGTAGAGGAGATAGGGAATTCTTAACCGTAGAAGCCATCTCTGTCCGGAGAACGCCGACTACGATGACCGGAATATCTCTCCGAAGACTTCTTACGTTCAGTAGGAAATAAACCACACTCTTAACCTAGGTCCCATCTATGGTGACTATCCTAGAGTCGAGCGCGTATAGAAGAAACAGAACACGGAATTCTAAACCTTTCTGGTACAAGATGAGTTACTGGGAGAAGAGGAACTCTTCGAAAGCACGACGACGGCAGACGCTTGACCTGATGGAGGAAACGGAAAAGAACGGCCTAAAGATGGGTAGACAACAACCCGATGGTTGATTAGATGAAAGAACGGTTGGTTCCAAGGAGGAATGGTAGAAGTGTTTACATCCGGAGAACCACGGTTGCGCCGACGGTAGACTAGACGGAAGAACCGTAGAAGGACGGCCATCTGAAGAACCACGGCGGACGGCCCGGCGATGGCCCGGCATCAGCTAGGCAGATGGGACAGGGCGGGAGTAAACACTGGACTCTTGACAAGAGGCCCGTCGGTATCGTGACGTAATTTGTGCGCTCCTATTTTCCAGTTCACGTTAGAATTGCTATTTTGTCGTTTTCACATAGGAATGTATTTGCGCAATGCGCACATCACGACGTATTTTCGCGGACGTATTCTTATTGTACATTTTCATTTTTTTTGTGGAAAATTTTGTCTTTTCACTAGGACATTTATGTAACATCATATTTTTTGATGTTTAAATTGGAAAGTAGAAGAAAATAATAAAGGGAGCAATTCCGCCCTTCCCCCCTCTGACAACGCCACACTGTGTAGTGGAAAATGTGCACAACCAAGGACCAAGTTACAGTTTTCTCAAACAATTATTGACTGAAAGTAAAAATAAATTAGCCAATCTTCCATATACAATTTAGTTCTATAAGACAAAACAAGTTCCTATAGGACAGTTTCTTTTTTACAGTGTACCACATTCAGCTGTTTTGAGTATAAATAATTGAATCGCCATTAAAGATGTTTGTTCTCTATTATTGTGTTCTATTAATTGAAAGCGTGAACTTAAATATGCGCCCCATCAAGTACGTGGAAACAAGCTTGCGTTTGATGGCCAGAAGCAATAATGCACATTGCAAATCCCTATTCAATACTGTGCTAATATTGATGGTTAACCATTAAAACGGCAGTTTTTTGTTTATATCTTGGTGATGAAATGGATTTGAGGGCTCAAATTTCAGGACAACAATGAGGAAAATATGGCCTTTCATATATCGAAATCAATACTACTTCCAGGTAAATCAGGGGGTCCCAAAAGACAATCAGAACATGTCAATTTGTGGAAGATGGAATGACAGATTTTTCTTAGTTTAATGGAATTGTACACCACTTGTCCAACCTATTTATGCTAATATAATAATTTTGCCACTTTTAATCTCTCACATTAACTTTTCACACTAAAGGGGTTGTGTGCTAATCAAATTTCTTCCGTCACTGTTTGTAGACTGCAAAATCAGCCACTGAATTTCATTTATAATATTTTTGCTTCGGCAACTTGACAACAAAACATTTTGTACCCTTCAAAATAACAGCACACACGCATATTATCAGGCAAAAGTTTCCCATGGGGGGATGTGTTAGGATTTGATTGTTAAGAGCTAGTCTACTCATCCGGGTCAATTGCCGGTGCTAATTAGCCTTTATCATCGGCCTTCATTTCGCAGTATTACTTCGCGACACAAACTGCCATACTTCTATACTTTGCTTACCACCAAATAGGCGGGCTTCATAACCATGAACACATGGCGACACTGATATGGAATATTGGTTGCGCTCGAAAACGCAAGAGACGGCAGGTATATATGCGGCGCGCGCGATTTTGTGCAAAAGCTCGCTATATTTGGTTTACTGTTTACAGCGAATGATGACAACCGAATAATTCCCGCCTATTTGGTGTAATCAAAGTATAGTAACTCCGATTAGTTATTGGAGGTGAAAATGATCGTGACGGTCAAATCTGAACAACTTGACTTGAGCTGTTTGGCCGCATTTAGACCATTTCTTTGGATTTTTCTAGCAGTAAGTGAAACGAATAGGCATTCCCTAAATGCGCATGTTTACTACGTCCTAACTAGCGCCGAGCGGCTACAATACCAACTCCTAGCTGCTACCACTTCATGTGAAATATGGCACATTTTTGTTGCAGTTTACACGGCGGCCTATGGGAAGCATTCTCCACCTCACATGGCCGCCCGGCCATTAAGGCAAAAAAGTGCTCAGAAAAATTTTTTGACGGGCGTAATTTGTTTACAAACATCCAACCATGTGGATTTGCATCCTCATGGGCACATATTATAAGCGGTATGAGGGTGTTGGACAGTCTAATTTTTTTGATTTTGGGATAAAAACTGGCCAAAAAGGTCAAAATGTCCCAAAAATAGGTATCATCATATTGCCTTCTTTTCTCTCAATTGTCATCAGAACATGTGGTTGTACATCCCAGGGAACCAAAGGACCGGATTGAAGTCTATAGAAAGAGCCATTTTCATTTACATATTCTGTGGTCAATGGCCAAAAAAAACAGCAAAATTGTCCAATCCCAAATGAGTCATAAGGCCTTCCTTTCTCAACAATCTAAATGGGAACCTTGTACAGTTTGAACCTCCAAAGAACCTAAAATTAATTGAATAGAGTTCTAGAGAGCCATTTCAATTGACACTTGCATGGTCACAATGGCCAAAAGTTCAAATTTGTCCAACCTAATAAATTAGTATCAAAACACTCTTTTTATCCTCCAACCAGGGTTTTTCTACTATGTTCACGACCGGGGGGGCCATCTGATTTTTTTTCGTAATTCAGGGAAAACATCATCTGTTTGGGTATCATTGTGTAGCTACAAATTTCTTTCTTCAAATAAGTACAACATATCAAGTCCTTACAATATGACGTCATAGTGACTTCATAACTGATAGCATATTTATTTAACGTTATTTGTAAGCAAATCTCCCAAATCAAGGGTTTTCCGGCATTTTCAAGCGAAATTGGTATTTATTTGGGTCCAAAGTAAGCATATATTAGTTAATACTCTTAATAATAAGAAAAATCAACTATTGTAAGTATTTGCTACAGTACGCAATCAGACGTCACAAAAGTACATTTGGTTTTGGCCTTTTACACAATCTGGAAGGTGGCACTCCCGTCCGACTTGACGGGACCAAACCCTGACCTCTCTGAAGTGGTACCAGTCCATTTTTTTTCGCTAAATGACCGCAAAGGATGACCTTAAAACTTAATTATTAAAAAAAAACCTTAGATCATATTCGTTGAGTTTTGTGTGACATGGAATCATCCGTTTGGGGGGTGGACCCCCCCCCCCCCCCGCCGTTGGACGAACGGTTAGGGACTCATTCATAATTCATTTACTTTCCAAGGGACTGATTAAAGGTGCAAAAGGAGATTTTTGAGGCACCCAATTAAATATTGTGTCATAATAGTAATTTCCATATAGATTTAATTAGACACTCGATAGATTTCTACTTTGTATTTGGTTACAGAGATTTTCTTAACGAGAGAAAAAAAGTATTTTTATTTTCGTATATCAAATATAAAACATATATAAGGCTGAATTTGTATTTGCTCTACAAAAATTTTGCATTATTTTAAAAATTTCACATTTTGTATCAAAGAACATTCCTCATAAATCCTTTTAGATGGGGAATTTTTGATGGGAGCTTAGATCAGGGCAAAATCGTACTTGCATTTTATGGACACCCTGATATGTGAAATCCTCTCGTTCACATTTAAGTAAATAAGGGGCTAGCACATTACCTAACACATTTTGGAGTCAAAATGTCCAAAAAGGTAAAACATTGTCCAATATGGTAAAGCATAAGAACATATGTGTTTCAAGGGAATATAATTAGATGGATACAGTGCTATGTATTCCAATTTAAACCCATTTATGTATATATTAACATAGGCTAAGGATTAAAATGAAATCAAGATTGGGTGGGATCTCAAGTTTTAAATGGTTAATATGATCAGAAAACATCAATGCAACTATGATTGATAAATAATGGAATTCCGCAATTTTGTCCTTAAGGTGTATTGTTACCCATTAAATTTACATCCCTTATGAAAATTCTCAGTAATTAAGTATTGGCTATTCCAATCCTCGGCTTTGAAGTTTACCAAATAGGTAAATTCTCTATTGCTCTATTTGTCAAAATTGTTAATCAGGTCATAATTCGCGCCATCGGAGTACATTACAGAGTTGACAATGGGGTTGGCCATTTTAATGCACTTTCCTTTCCTGGATGGAACAGAAAATTAAATAATCCAAAGTTTTTTATAATGTTATTAATATTATTAATGCCCTCTTTACGGTTACTCATATTGCATGGAACACTAATGACAAAATTACTAAAGAACGCATTTGGCCTTTAAAGCATCCTTACAATGTGAAAATATCGTCAATTTGTTTTTTAACGCTCAATAATAGGCTAATCGCGGTTGAGTGTTGTTTTAAATTTTGTTTAGGTTTAATCAACAAAGGTCAGAATGAATCATAATATTGAAAAGCAATAATCCGAAATGGGTTGAAAACAGTCACTGTCCACAATTTTAAGGCATATTCAGTTATGGTTAATGTCCAAATGGTATTTTCTCCGACTGATTGAGGAAAGTAATTAAAGAGTTCTCTTTTAGTAGCTGTTTAATATTGATCAAACTAACACAGGTCCAATTAAAAAATGACCCTTCTGAAAGACGCTTAGACCCTTGATAAATCACTGTTTATAACGCTAATACTAATTTTACAAAAGCCTTATGAGTAGCCTAGAGTAAATTCTCGCGGAATGAATTACTTAACATTTCCATTTAGAACAGATGTATAGGATAAAATATTAATTGGCATCAAAAATTTCAAGTATAAAACTGATTTATAACATGCATGAATTAAGTTTGTGTTCATCAGAAGTCGACTAAATAATTTCCCAAGAACATATTTGTTTGATTGTTTTTTTTAATTCAATATCTAAGTTCGGCTATCAAATGTATAGCCCTTAAAATATAATGTTACAAGTATTAGGATATAGGTTTTTAAAAAAATCATAAAAAGTAATTTAGCCGATTATAAATGTCAGGTATTATTGTCCCATTGTAAACTTAACATCCGAGTCTTAGAATATCAACACAACACCCTGGCCCTAACACTATTTAAATATTCATATAATATATAAATTCACATGGTAATAATTAAAAGAGGACAAGTTTACAAACGTTTTATCAATTGGTTTCCAATTTTTCAGACAGCCAGCCATTCATAATGTGTTCAGAAAACTTATGTGGGCATTTTTGTTACAAGCATGGCAACCATCGTCAGATCACTGCTCATATGGTATAGTTTTTCTCATAAGAGTTGTTGCCAAAATACCATTTATTTTTTTGGCCTTTTTGGGCCAAAAGATGATTTGGCCAAAAATATGATTTTTGTTTTTGAAGATTTTTATGTATTTGATACTTCAAAACCAGTCTTTATAAGAAATTACCACTTTTAAGTAAATTTGGACTTATCTTTACGTCTTAATAACAAATTAAAAATAATTAAAATAAAGAAATAAAGCATTCCGACGCATTTAGGTCATTTTTCTCAAATAGTGTTTATTTGAACTTATGATGCACATAACATGTTTTTAAACAAGTAAGCACAAAACATCAAACACACTTACCCAGTTCCTGTTTGACCTAAAGTGTGATGCTTTTACTTTTAAGTTAGAAATACATACCGTATTGTGAATAACTTTAAAAGGAAAGGGCAATCTAGATATGTTACAATGATTGCTTTATCATCGGCTGAACATTCACATAGTGATTTTGGCCCTAAAATTGGATTTTCTGATTTCATCACTGTATTTGTTAACATAGAAGACATGTAGTTTTAGATTGAAATCATTTTTAAGCCAATATGGGCTATATTTTGAGTCTAATTAACAAATTAATGTAGTAAAAAACAAAGGAAATAAAAGTTCTTTCCAGAGCATTTAAA
>JAMKCH010018891.1:0-20009 GCA_023653785.1 Ophioderma brevispina
TCCATATCAAATTGGTCCAAATATTCAGCATCATGAAATATTTCCTTGAACTATATTTATGAATAAAATTACATTAATTTCTGATACAATTCAGAACATAAATATATGGCTATATTGCAAGTCATACTAAGCATAGTGGTACTTACAATCCACAGTACATAGTAGATGAATGCAGATTCATAGACCATAGTAGGTAATTGCAGTCCTATGACAAAAAGCATCTTTTTATGCCTCAAAGTTGAGGGAAGGAAGTATTTAAAGCAATATTAGCCACAGTTTTTTGAAGGGCGCCCCCAATTTTCAAAAAATTTGGAGAATTTTACACGGTTGCATTGCGTAAAACGGCTAGTAAACTATACCTGTGAATGGTTAAGTCGAAATGTATGTGTCACAAACGAAGGAATTGTAAGTAAACTAATTATTATCGGGGATCCCCGATAATAATTCAACGGCCTGCTGGAAAGGCATTCCTATGTGAAATAGCTGGGAACTAGCGGACTGTACGTGGTCTATGCTCATCCATTAGTCTGTTTAATAGTTGGGCAAGTCAAGTAGAGGTTATTTTTCTCGAGGTGAATATTTCATCATGGACGGGACATACACGTAGCTTCCAGCTCTGCCGTCAGTCCAATCTGGGATCCCAATTCTAATTACAAAACTCGCTTATGTGTGATAAATACGCAATTTTAGCATCTCGTTCGCAGGTATAGTTTCCTAGACCACAATTTACCAAAAAAATGGCAAAAAATATCAAAATATAAACAAAATGGCAATATTGCTTTTAATACAAAATTGCTGATTGCATTCTTCCACAGGGCTATGTTAAATGTTTTATAGCGAATTTTTCTACACTGTAAAAACAACATTGCACATTGACACATTTAGTATTGAGAGTCCTATAGACAGAAAACATCACCACCACTTAGGTTTATGGTGAATTTTTTTTTTTTCAGATATGTTTTCCTCAAAATTGAATGGGATGAGGTGGCCAAAAAAATCGGGCATGAATGGAAGCAAATGCCTGTACATCCCTTCGACATTAAAAAAGTCGAATTAGATCATATAGTTGAAGCCAATGGTAGTAACATCCCTTATAAGATATATGTCATGGTTGAATGGTGGGCACGAACACTGATGTCAGGACAACAGAAGAAAAGCTTTCAGATGCTTTGACCGAGTGTGGAAGAAATGATTACTATGTCATGTTGACAAAGTGCTACCAAAAGAAAGGTAAGTATTTAAACTTGAAAATTGTATAATCATTTAATTACATACAATTTATTTGAAGTTTTAATACTTACTTATCCAGCGCCAGCAGCAGGGGCAATTTCTTAGCATAAAATTTCTTTTCTACTGCCCCCCCCCCCCCCAGTTTGCCCTAGGCCAGAAGAAAAATGGATTGGTCAAAAACTCAGAAATTTTGGGCCAAAATACCAAAATTTGGGCAAATATCAGCACTTTTGGATGTTAAAAAAACTAGATAAACATTTTGGAAAGTTTGCCATCCCCAATAAAATATCACTTCCCCCCCCCAAAAATAAGTCTGGCATCCACCACTGTACTTATCACCAGAGGTGACCTGTACAATGGAATGTGAAAAAACCTCATGTGCGCTTGGCCGGTTGCACGCAGGCAACTCTGGTATTACTAGCGTGGCATGGTGCTCTAACTAGAGCTAACAAGCTAGGGTTGGTGGAAGAGCAAATGATCTCCAAAATGACCTTCAAAGTTTGTCATCCAAGGGATCAAAACACACCAAGTTTAATGACAATAAACCAATTTTCTGATTGACTTAGATGATCCCCTTGATATGATAATTGATAAATTTTATGCCCATGATATACTAAAACAATCGCAAGGAGCGTGCGTTTTTTATGACATACTTCCGTCATGATTGGGAAAGCGGGACTGCCGATACATAATCGACTAACTCACTAGAGTGCCAAGTGACTTCAATCAACTCAATCGCTCCAACGCTCCCAGCGACTTTGACACTGGAAGCGATTGATTAAAACACTGAGTGTTTATCACCAGCGATTTTTACAGTCACACACTGGACGGCTACTAGTATCATGGGCTTGGAATTCGGCATCAGATGTTGACTAAACCTCCCAAGTTCCATGCCCATACAAGTGTTACAGCCATTAGGGATAGTAATTCACAATAGTAAAACCCAATAAGGGGCTCCCAGGGACAAGGTTACATCCACAAATGATTCACACGTAGAAGCTGTGATTTTATTTCACGAAGTAAAGCCCGTGTGATATCTGATGTAAATGTATCATACGATACAGCAATTATGCCCAGGAATTATGTATAGGAAAGGCATCGAGTGGGTTCATTAGGGATATCGCTTTAGCGCGAGTGCTAACAGTGGCCCCCCCTAACCATATATACTTTATTAATGCGTCCTCCAACCATGCAATTATATTCCCGAATGCACTCCACTCCTGCCTTATTGTCATAAACCACATGAGCATATTTATACCACCATCAAAACTAAATACAATATTAATAACTCGTTTTCTGATATAATTTGGATGACATTGAAACAAATTAAAACTAGAGTGAGTGGTGATGGTGAGTGAGTGAGTGACGTGAGTGAGTGAGTGAGTGAGTGAGTGAGTGAGTAGTGAGTGAAGAGAGAGTGAGTGAGTGTTAGAATTTAATGACACTCAACAAATTGTGTTATATATGTCATTGTGGTAAAAAAAAACTAACCTTTACAATTCAAATCATTTTAAAACATACACCATAGTAAATTCTAATCACAAACATTTTTTTTTTTAATTAAACAATATTTAAACACCAACAATTGTAATAGATACATATCATACACTGATGAACCAGAATCATCACCCATCCATGTATAAAAAAAGACACCCGCAAGTGAATACAAAACCATTTCACACATAGCAAAAACACATGCTTCACAAGATACCAATGATCAATCTAAATTAAAAATTACGGAACTATCATACACTGGATGACAAAGTTCATCAGCCATCAATGATCATGAAAAAAAAATTCAACTAAGATACTATAATCACATCAATCCCGTTTAACAACACAATAAAGCAAACACTTTGAAACATTAAAGCAATATGGTACAGATTAAATAGATGGTCTTATGTAAACTAATATTTTATGTCTTATGTTAAAGACACTATCAGTGATGCTAAATCAGCAAATCGAAAATCATCAAAAATCAGATTTGAATGTATGACGACAAGGTACAGGTATCCTAAATACTCTACAAATATAAGACCAGAAGCAACCTAATAAGGACAGATCGGAGATTTTAGTCATTACTGTCCGAACGGCCTTACTACAACACGTAATTGAATGGAGAATCGTATCTGGAAACACGACGTGCCGTTTCTTCCTTTTCTGTAATTACAGTTGGAAAAGGTAACTATATGAGGAATTCTACAGAAGTATCCTTCACTTGAAGCTATTCCTGCAAATTTCAAATAGTTTTCAAATTCATGATAGTGGCTTTAACTAATACAGATTATTAACTACTTATACAGTAATACAAATTATCATATTATGTAACAAGTACATCTAGATTACAGTCATAATAGAAACCTTAATACAACCTTAAATTTAAATAAACCGTCTGTTAAAAAAACAGACGAGTTGCCCCTTATAGTCGCCTTTAACGACATGTAAGGGGGGACAGCGGGCCTATTCTAAAACCCGAACCCGCAGGGGGCCCCTTTCAGTCGCCTTTTACGACATGTAAGGGGGGGGACAGCGGGCCCTATTCTTAACCCCGAACCCGCCAGGGGTATTTAAAACTAGAAATATTGTAGGTCTACGAACTTTCCACAACACTGGGTTGACTAACATAAAGCAGCAAGCTTTTGGAGAGAAGGCGTGAAACGCTATACAATGTAGTATGATTGCAAACTTCGATGAGTTACCAGATCAATAAAGGTTATTAGTAGATTCATATTGATGGTCGAGTTATGGGTGGAGTTTGGACGAACTGGTCCAAGTCGCCCCCAAAACCATGTCGCCCCATGACATCTTGCCCCCACTGCCAAACAAAGTCGCCCCAAACAAAGTGCCCCCCATGCCAAGTCGCCCCCACTGTAAATCAAGTCGCCCCCAAACCAAGTCGCCCCCATGCCCAAGTCACCACCAACACACACCACGTCGCCCCCAACACACACCAAGTCGCCCCCAACCCACCAAGCGCCCCGGCACAGGCTCATGCACACTCACCCAAGCCAATCAACTATGGGTTGTAGTTCAATGTGGGTACGTTTCAAGGAATAGGCGGGTGATCTCCGCGAGAAAATTCTAGTATATATTTAACTTAGGTTGTCGATGCATCGACGCATGGCTGGATCGGGGCAGTCATATAGGTGCCAAAAAAAAAAAAAAAAAAAACACCAAAAAAAAAAAAAAAAAAAAAAAAAAAAAAAAAAAAAAAAAAAAAAAAAAAAAAAAAATGAGAGTTTAAAATCAAAAGTTACGGAGTGAGTTCACATGCAACCCTAAAATATGCGAGCAAATCGGCGCATTCTTTAATCGGAATGACGTTTTCGTTAGGACCGCTTTATTTTAGTGTGCGAGTACACCAATATGCAAACATTCATCACGGTATGAAGTTCCTTTTGCTAATAGCACGTGGTGCCGGCGCAATATTGGCATGATGGTATGAAGTTTATTTAAAAAATCTCTGTTGCCGATTTCTCCCCAGTGGAGTTTATTTGTCACTACTATCCATATGTATATAAAAATAAACTCAAATAGAATTTAAAAAATGTTGGTATTGGAATTTAATTTATAGACTAAGACGCGGCCATTGTTTCGTAGAAAACTAATGTACGTGTTGAGAAGCACGTGTTGGCGCAACGGCAAAAGCGCAGAATCATGAGCCTAAGTTCGTGAGTTCGAGCCCCGCTGAAGTCAAGTGTGGTGTCCCTGGGCAAGATACTTGTCTCAATGCCGTTTACCCAAGCGAAATATGGGGAGCTGTTATGGGGGATATTACAATCTAAGTGCGATAGAGTTGGACGGCCTAGCCAGAAGCCACCCCCTAGATGAAAGCGAAAATGATTGTGACGATTTCATGATGGCGCGGTAATGATAATTGGCAATTGCGCCTTGAGCACCCCGAAGAGTGGATATGTGCGCGTAATAAATCGACATTATTATATCTCTATTAAAATACACAGCTAAAAACCGGATGTGCGATCGATAGTGCCGATAATCAAACTTGAATACAACCCAATGTGCAAATCATTAATAATGGAGTGTGATAACTTGTTGGATGATGGCTCGCGGGAAATTTAAATAATTGGTTATGTCAGGAAGTATAATTTCCCTGGTTAGCAGATGTAAAAACATTAATTCTGGGGCCATTTCTTTTTAGGAATACTTGATAAATTGGGTTTACTTTACTATACAAACTGTAAATATACTTATCAATATTGTTGTTACAATGTTTAATGTTGAAACTACATGGACCTAATCAAAGTAAAAAACTCTGCTTCTGTGACTTGAGCGTTATTGGTTTGCGTAATTTTCCTATTTTAATGAGGAATATCGTTTAGTAAATACATTGCATTGGAACATATATTTCTTATGGAACAAAAAGCAGGTGGTCAAGATCGATTCAGACGGAATTAACAAAATGCGATTCTCACCGCCCCTTTCCAGAGCAACTGTTGATTTTTTTTTCTTTTGGTCAAGATTAAGAGGACAGTTGATTCATACTAATATTCATAATCGAGTTAGGTTTCTTACCTGTATTAGAAGACAAATATTTTCAGCAAATCATTTGAATAATTGGAATATTATCAAAACCAAACTTGTATAAGTGTGGGCGGTTTGAAAATTTACCTTCTGAAAAAAGTGTGTACAAAAAAATGCAAAAGTGCTGCAAAGCAATTGCAAAGTGATGCCAGGACATGTTCGAAGATGCCATCAAAGAGTAATTAAATGAGATAAAAACGCTTAGACAAACCAGTGGCCTTTAATATTTCAGTTGTTAAGTTGTCAGAAGCCTAAACCATAGGCCTACCCGACATCATAGTGTGTAACAATTCGTTATAATCTCTGAAAGGAATGCACACTTACAATATCGCATTCTTTCCAAATATTCCGATATTAAGTGTTTTAGGCTGGATGCGGTTAATTGATTTTTCTTGAACTATAATACATAGCAATTTCTAATGGTAATTTGAAATTTGATACACTATAGGGCTTTGTTAAAACGGCTGGTGTTTATTTAATCCTAAAATAGGAAACACTTACAAAAGTAAATCTTTTGCAAGCGACTACATTGAAAGCACCACATAGGCCTATATATCCTCGTAAATTCAATTATAGCCTAATTGTACTATTAATTTCCATTTTGTAGGTTTCAATAGTTTTATCATTTCCTTTTGTATTTTTCGTTTGATGAAATGAACAAAATAAATTTGATTGAGTTGATTAACATGAGGTCGGCCGACCAAATTTACCAAGGATCATTAAAATTACAGAAAGGTACTAAACTCTCATAAAAATCCAAAAGTGGACCAATGTCAGAAACTAGAATACCTACATTCATTTTAGTAAAGGAAATAGGTGACATATGCAATATCATTAAAATCGTAAGAAATGCCCCACCTCTTCCCACCTATTGTCGCATTTCATATTTTCGTATATGTCACGAGGAAAACACCGAACTTGCAACAATTTTCGCGTCTTCTTTTATAAAGCATTTACTTTAACGATAGCCTATGAGTTTAATGAAATATTTGATTCCCAATGTCGCTCTCAACTTATAAGATGTATTGGCCCATAAGTTGTAATTTTTGCACAGTTTCCATGGACGAATGTATATGGTTTACTACGGTCTTTTGACTATGATTCGGCGTACTTTTAACATGGGTTATTATCAGTTTAAACAAAGTCGCCTCCAAAATGAAAGCAAGGTGATAAGAGCAGGGCGCGTGGACCCTACCGAATTCAATGGAATTGTAAAGGTTAACATTGTTCTGATGTTATAGGTCCGGATTCTATGTGGAATTCTGTTGTGGATGAGTGTCAGTGGTCAATCAGGGTCCTATTAATTGGTAAGCATTGGTGATACAATATTCATTCCTTTTCAAGAGTGGATCATTAATTTTTCCGAATGATTGATAGTAGGTCTAAATTGGGGGTTCCTTTTCCTATGATATCATTCAATTCTTAATGTACCTTAAATTGTTTTTAAGCAAGGAATATTTTCAAAAGACATCTTATTCGTTTTTAAAATTAATTTGATGATTGCGTATGTGCGGTAAGAATTAAAGATACGCCACTCAATTTATTGAATGTGCGTGTGAAGGTATGCGATTCCAATCACCAAAGGACTCATTAATTGTACTTTTCAGTAGGAAACTTGAGCCACAATTAAGACCTTCGTTAAATTTTACTCACTGTCAAAAATAAGAGTTATTGTTGCGTCAAATAAATAATTTTAATATGGTTTGGACAACTAATTAAAGGGATTTGATATTTTGGCAAGTGACCGTAAAGAAAATTTTTTATTTTGACAAAAATGGAGTGTTAATTTTCCGTCATCAAAAATATTGTTGGTAGTCATTTTCTGCTACATCAAAATACTGGTCTGTTCCCTAATTAGATAAACTCAATTATTAATTTAGATTTTTTGTTGTAAATATGGTGTTGTTTTATCACACTTAATAATTATGTGGTGGAGTTTTATTAAAAGAATATGCCGGAAAAAATCTTGAGTCAATACACTTTATGAATTAGAAAAGACGGGTCTGTAAAACCGGTTGCGACAGTAAAATCGCCGCATCGGATGTACAAAATACAGAAAATCCCGAGGTTTAGCAGCGGACGCAAGTCCTCCAATTTAAGTTTTTGTGTATTATACACAGGAACTCCGACATTGGAGTTTTAAATATATTTAAATAAAACAAGTTTGTGAGGTGAAACGCACAGTGTATGATTTGGAGTTTATACGAAGTATACGCAGAACCTTCGATCTTGAGTTTTAAAAATATAATTTATAAATAAAAAGATTTAAAACATACGCAGAACCCCGGAATCCGAGTTTTTGCAGTGGAAACAGACCCCTTATTTTTGAATTTTGCGTATTATACGCAGAAACTCTGACATTAGCGTTTTAATATAAAATTTTTTAATTATTGGAGAACCCAGATATCGGAGGATTTGTGGTGGTCACAGACCTCTGAGTTTGGAGTTTTTGCATAATTGAAGCAATTCTATATAGAGTTTTGAAATAGAAATAAAAATAAAATTAGTGAATCCTGGTAATTAAGCCATCATTCGATACAGAAAAACTGTTCGTTTAGGTGTTGGCATGCACTTACCCTTAAGTCAATTAGAACACAAGTATAAATACCAAGTTGCAAAGCCAACAAAACACAGCAGGAAACCAGAATGTGTCTTCAAAGACATGACATAAGGCAATAGTGTCTATTGCAAGTCAATAAACAAACAAAAGGCATTGAAGTGATGAAAGACAGTATCAAGCGAAACAACAATTCTAGGAACTGTTCCACAAAAAAAAATGCTTCCTCGATGTCTACAAGCACTTCCAAGTTCACGTCTGTTATTTAAAGTTGACAAAGAGGACTTCTTGTTCGGAGCGAAAGCCCTTTTGGACACATAGTGTAACTATCTTCCATTTTCTATAGCCAGATACACGGCTGAGGGAAGCCAGTGTTTTAATTAAAAAATTTATTTAAAAAAAAATAATAAAAAATATGGAGACCCCGGGAAATCGGAGTTTTTGTGGTGGAAACAGACCCTCTGATTTGGGTTTTTGCCATCTTATTCGCAGCTCTGAAACTCCAATATTGGAGTTTTAATATAAATAAAAAAAATTTAAAAACTATACCAGAAATCGAAGTTTTGCGTGGGCGCAGACCCTTCCATTATTTTTGTAAAGCCATACCTCCACATATTCGATACATGAGACAGAGTGTGTTTTTGTCAAAGTGTGTGGGGGGACTGGTGTGCTGGGGGCGGGTTGGTGTATAGTGGGGGCGGACTTGGTGTGTTGGGGGCGATTGGGCACTGGGGCGACTTGGTTGGGGGCGACTTGGTTTACTGTGGGGGCGACTTGACATGGGGCACTTGTCCACGGGGGCGACTTGGATTACTGTGGGGGCGACTGTTTACTGTTGGGGCGAATTGGTTTGGGGGCGACTTGGTTGGGGGCGAAATTGACTTGCTATCGTTTTGGACTTCGTCCATTCTCAAAATAGGGGACAGAAATACCCAGAAAATCTTGATTTCTTCTTAGACATATAAAGTGAGTGAGTATTAAAGTTTAACGACAACTCAACACAATTGTGTATAATATCGTGTTCTTAAGATTAAAAAACATCTACTTTATACAACCAACAACCATAGTAAATTCTAGTCACAAACATGTATAGAACATTACACCACGTAAATTCTAGTCACAACATCAATATGAATGACAACAATGGTAAATAGATACACATCATACATGATGAACCAGATCCATCAACCATCCATGTATAAATAAGATCACCCAATGATGCAAAACAAGAGACACTGTTCCAAATTAAAATTACGGTATACACATCATACACTGATGACAAGGTTCATCACCAATCCATGTATCAAGAAAAATTTCAACTGCCAGATAAATCACAATCACAGTATTGAAAACATTATAAATATTAGGGTAACATTTTCAGATTAAATAGGTGGCCTTAAATGTACAAAAATAAATGTTAATGATTTAAACTACTACATATGTACAAATTGACAAATGGTTATGTTTTCCAAATGCATGATAAATTTAATGGCATGTTTTTGGTAACTAATACAAATTTTAAACTACTTAAACAAGTAATTAAAGAACATTTAATATACAATTACACAGTAGAGATACTACTTCTAAATTTAAAAAACAACCTGTCTGTTCAAATAACAGACAAGTGCCCCTTTTCGCGCCTCTTACGACATGAAGGAACACATCGGGCAATTCTTACCCCCCGACCCACAGGGACCCAATTAGTCGCTTTTACGACATGCAGGGAACAACATCGGGCCAATTCTTAAACTCCCGAACCCGCAGGGGGCCGCATACAAAGAGATCGGGTTGAAAGAAAACTGGCCAACTACAAATAAAGTTATGTTGTTGTACAGGTTTTACATACTTGTATTTTATACTAGTGATGCATAGGGGCCCGTATTCTCAAACGCTGTTTAATGCTAAATCAATGGTTAAATTCGCAATTTAAACGCCCGCTAAATTAAACGCAATTCTCAAAGCATGGATAACTTTGAAAAACAATGTTAATTTTAGCCGAACATCGTTAAACATGCCTAAAAACGTTGTTAAACTTACATTGGTCCGGGGGGTAGTTAAGCGTGTTTAACTTCGGCACTTTCATCAAATGCCTGATATTTTCAGCTTATTACATGATACTCGCGGGTAGACGAGTTGACCTCTTTATTCTTACTTTTTTCGAGTCCTCAGTTGATTCCTTTTTTTTACTTTGCCTATATTTTTGGATGCTCTTTGATCTTTCTTGTATGAATGATAGCAAGTGGAACAGCACATGCAGTAGTTCAAATTAGGTGGGTGTCTTTTCTAATTCAGTGAACAAATTCTAAAGCTCTTGGCATAAGCGACATTCTTGAAATTTACCCGCTGACTTCCTGCGTAGCATTTACAACTACGGAAGACGTTAGCTGACAATAAATCGTTTCACACGCGCACGTAATATTATAGGCAAAGATAAGGTCACAGTCCGGTGGATGACTTTACGGTGCTTATATATCGTGGTTAGCTTAGGACTTGTTAAAATATTTAACCTGCCTTCGGTTTTTAAAACTGTGCGCTTAGTTAACTACAGTTTATGCCTAACCACCGTTTATTTTTAAACATCGTTTGAGATACGGGCCAGTGTGTCTACCCCAGAATTGGTTTTAAAAACTGCCTACCAACAACATATCATAAATTTAGAAGGCTTCAGTCACCTGTGTGTTACAATGCAGAACTTTTATCTTCACTATTCATAAAATCAGCTTTCCACCTGTTTCACTGAAAACTATTCATGGATTTAGTTGCACTTTCTTTGAAAATTCTACGGTTTATGCTTTGACCATTGATTTATAGGACTGTGAATGGTCCCCAAACCGCTCAGGGTTGGCTATCATGGCTATACCGCACATCATATCCACAAATACACGGACTAAAGTTGTTATATACTAATCCCTCATGTCATACCTCCACCTACAAAAAAGTAGAGGCTATTCCACTATCAACGGGAATCTAGTTATAGCTTTTGGACATAATTGCCATGATTACAGTGGAACGTAGCGATTACGCATTAGTCAATACTTAACTTCACCAATCGGATTTGGATGTTTCGCAGCTATTTGTATAGGTCAAATGGGGTTATTAACACCGCAGATTTCAAAATAGACAACTGTAGGACATACTGCCATTATAGTTGCTTGTTTTTTAAGACCTCTGTAGTGAATGTCAATCTGATTCTTTCCCCGTTCGTAAGGCCACATAACCTGGGAGGTTGTGGAATGAACGTTCTGGCCTTGGTATATTTGCATTACCATGGCAAGGGAACTTTCAAGAGCTTTCACTCAGGGGGAAGTCAATGCATGCGTGCTGGCGTGAATTATTACATTCTATTGTTTAATAATGCGTGCATGCATATTCAAATCGGGTCATAATGCAAGCATGCATATTTAAATTTGAGGTAAGCGTGCATTTGAGGATATATAATCTCACGCGAAAACAAAGAAAAACCACTCAAAAATAATGCTCTGTGGTTTATTGCAGGTACTGGATTTTGCGGAAAGAAACAAAACGAAACAGAGCTCCCATTGGATTAGACGCTTTATTCCGTTATGCCCGTTATGCAATGCATGACGGAATAAAGCGTGTAATCCAATGGGAGATCTGTTTCGTTTTCATTTCGCAAAATACAGTAAGCCGTTTATGTCATACCTAAAGCACCACAAAAGGTCACGCTGTACAGTCAGCATGCAGTGATGTGGAAAGTCGTTGCTTTTCTAACCCTGGGAATAAATTGGCTGCAGTTTCAATTCGACCAACGTGACAAAAAGTTTCGTCAAAGCTAATGATAAATTTAACTTGGAGATAATCAAATTATGCCTGTTTTTATGTCAATATATGTTTAGATAAAATTAATAGAGTAACATAATAATGAATTAATATACTGACAAACAGGCGAAAATTTAACCAAAAAATGACACACAAAATTTTTAAAAAAATACCCGCTGATTTAGATTGAATTTTTTTTTTTAATAGTGACATGAAGTAAATATAGTACAGTATATTATTGTCATTAATCATCTTGAGGTAAACTAATAAAATACGCTTTGCCCAGTCCAAGCGAATGAAAATAAACACATTTTAATCATTTTAATGTTTGCTCTCGTCTGGCAATGGCGGTTTTGATGCAGACAATAGTTGACATCCGTCGCAACGCATTGTGTTCGCAATGAATTGTCCTCTTTTGATGTTTACTCAACGATGTAAGAAATGTCCTTGAAGCACGTAAAATCATGGACAGATATTAGCATAACAAATGGGGTTGCACGAATTAAATTCTACAGCAGGCGACGTTGGGTTTCATCAAGGTACCGACCTCCTTGTCTCAGATAAGTTTACCTGAATTACACTCAAACGCAAAACACATTTTTTCTGGTCAGAAAATAAACTGGTCCCCTGCCATTTCGTAATGAAAATGAAGCTTGAAATTAATGTTTCAACAAAAACGGACGCCTTTTTTTTTTGAATCAGCGGTCTTTGCCGTCAAGCGAATGGTTAATCAACTCGTACTTTTAAAAGTTTTTTAAATTTAATCAAATTATTAAACTGGACCTAAATTCATCACTAAAAAAGGAATTAGTCAAATTTGGTGTAACATATCGGTAAAATACACAGAATTCTCTTCACCTTGCCATCTTCCCTTCGCACCAGCTTTATTGTGTGACTGAAGCAATAACACTGAAGCTCTGTGTCGTAAAAACATTGGTTACAATTCACGACAGAAGATGCATGCCATGATGTTCTTCTTTACCTAAAAGATCTAGCAGCTTACTTTTGTCCCACAACTAGGTCCCTAAGTTAGGTTACGCAAGACAGAATTGACAAGGCTTGTGCGATCGAATGTGCCCACACACTCACCACATTGTCATCCAACCTCAGGTCTATAAAAAAAATGCACTTATTAAAATTAAGTGTTCGAAAGTGCTAAAAAACGTTAAAAGGGCCACATATGGTGATCTTTAAATAGCATGACTCACCTTTCATCAATATCTTTGGTATTTGCATGAGAGTGCCCTCTCCCATACTGATGCAAAAACCTTTTTTTGGCATTATATTTGATGTGTTTTGTAACTAATTTTTTTATCTTTAGAGTCACTTAAAATATGGTACTATTATTATAATTCCCTGTAAAACATAATTGTATCTTGTAGTTCAGAGTTTTTACAAACATGAAGCCACATTCAACTGTTCATACAACCTATTCTATTGACACGACTGTGAGGCTAAGTCAAGAGCCTCATTGCCAGAAAAAAATAAATCTCAGAAAAAACATTATTACTTTTACCAGGTGCAAGGTGGATTAACACATCCACCAGGCATTCTGTAGATACACAAATGAAATGCCAGGTGTACATACCTGCTGCAGTCACACCTTACTGGACTGTCGCAAAGGCTAATGCGCAATGATTGAACATTTTGGAAAAAAAATACTGGTCAGTGCTCAGTCTGTTGTGGATGGTTGTCTGAGGAGCTCAAAAGCCGGATAAGGACCAAAAACGAAGCGGATAAACAGGATGACTAACTGACAGAATGGATACGTACCCACATAAATAAGATAGTGAACGGAAGGGACGGGGGATCGCAAGCGCACAAAATGTATGCCTCATGCACGAGTACAGTAAAAAGCGTTCACGCAAGGTCTAGTAAAAGGATGGGATTGAGATGTATACTAGTAACGGACACATCGACCTAACACTGCAAATTGATATTGGAAGGTGCCAGTTGGCACGGCATTACATTATGAAGAAGAGCTACACAAAGATACACAAAAACACAGTGTTCACTGCAGAGAGAAAACACTGATTGATGGAGGGAAACAGTGGGCCTGTCGTGGCATGCAGTCCATATCAGTTGTACCTTTTCTGAAACCTTGTCCTTGGCCAGACATAAGCTGCTAGGTCTATGTGGTTATACTGTACTTATCCAGAGGTCATCCATTTTGTCCCGCCTGTCCTGTTACCCTGTTACATATATGTTGGTTGATCCGTTCTACCATTCATTGTCAGGTGATCAGCTGTCACACATGGGACATGTCTGCTTGATGACTGGTTAATACGTGCAGTCAGTAAAAGCGGGTTCAATGCTTGCGTCCACCGTACTATTACCAGTGGGTAATGATAAGTACAGGATGAATAACGGAAGTCTGCCTGACAAAACAGACAAACAGAAAACAAATGTTCAATCACAGCACACCTATCTATGATGTCTGGCGCAAGTTTTAAGCATGTTAACAATGTCAGGTGGTCTAACCGGCACACAATGGACAAGAAACGGACGTGGAACGGAGTCAATGGATTAGTAACAATATAAACACATACAAACGGTATGACAGAGAAGCAAATTTTCAATTTGTTGTTATACGTTGTCCACGTACAGTAAGGTGTGACAGTGACATTAGGTGTATGCAGCTAAACCCCGAGTTAAACCATGTTTAGCCTAGAAAGTCGATGTTTTTTCCCGTAACCCGCCCGCGTATGATTTTCTGCCCGCTTTTGAGATGCTGAAATCCCTTAACAAAGTAATGATTTGTATTTGAAAAACATATCACGGCTTCATCTTGTGATCACATGTGTGACTGTGATTATTAGCAGATTTAAATCAAAGAACAGGTGCAAAATACTTTTTAAATGTGGGTGTGGTTTACACAATATTATTGTAGCTATTAGAGCATGCTGAAGGTTGGTGAAGTGGTGAATTCTTCAAAATTACAAAAATGAATAATGAAAAAGTAATAGTTGCTCATCATGATTTGAAAAAAATGTTACGGGAAACATACACATTGACTTTCCAGTGGCCTTATATATAAACTTTGTCGAAATGATACCATGTTCACATTTGTTTCGTTTGCTTCGTTCTAGGATTTTTTCCCTTAGTTGATCAGTAACTCGTCGTACAGAAGGTATAGTCCTTTTTAAATTTTAAAACTTGAACTGCTGAATAATTTCAAATAACAGTAATTTCAATAACTGACAAAATTACATGCAGAACCATAACAATCTTACCCTAATTTAATTGCAAAAAAAGGTTAACAGAGAAAGAAGAATGGAAAACAGACTTGACTAAGTGGCAACAGATACAAGTTGCCAAGAGTATTTTTTGCCTATCAGGAATAAAAGTTCGTTAAAAAAACAGCAAAAACAGTCCACGCTAAACTCTGATCACATGCTGATATGGCTAGCTGTTCTATAGGGTAACTGTAAATACTGTGAAAATCCGGCTCCTTTGCCATATGCACAACCCCACAGCTCCAAACCGAAAATACACTGAATGAACATGAAAAATTAAATATTGGAATTGGCATATTGTCACATGCCAGAGGCCTGGTCTAATTAAACCTGAAGTTTATTGCACATCAGGGCTCGATGTGCTTTGTTTTCTGTCAGGTTTCTTCTTTCTTTCGGTCAACTTCCGGTCAAACTTCAATTTGCTCGTTCTCTGCAACATACTTATCATCAATTTTGAACAGAAATTTGACACAAACATCAATTACCACACGACCGTCATATGTGACCCGACTTTTTGGGTCAAGTTCACATAAAGGTCACAGGAGCCAACGTTGTTTTCATTCATTCAACCAAAAATGCTTACTGCCTCCTACGATTAAATGTTGCATGGTAACATGACCGATGGATATTAAGCATATCGGACCCTTCATCAAAGTTATGCCCAGCAATGGCAATCAAATGTCATTAAGGGGCATTTCCGATCTGAGTTTAAAAATCTTCAAAAATCTATCTACAATATACAAGGTGGTATATTGATGCTGCTTGCACAGCTGATGTTAAAATTCCACATAAGTCAAAATGGGAGGTCCATCCAGGGTCCCAAGGTCAAATTTTAAAACTCCTCCGATTAAGCTGAAATTTTACTGAAATGAGCCTTATGACAGTCTAACATTTTGAAAATTATTTTGAGGTCAAAGGTCAAGAGGTCCAAGACAAATTTCCAAACTGCTCCGATAAGCTCAAATTTGACTGAAATGACCCTGATGACATTCTTAACATGTTGAATATATTTTCGAGGTCAAAGGCCATTAAGAGGTCAAAGGTCAATTTTCAAAATGCTCCGATTGAGCTGAAATTTTACTGACTGATCCTTAATGCATTCTAACATGTTTTGAAAAATATTTTCGAGATCGAATGTCATTTATGGGTCAAAGGTCACTACCTCAACTGTGCTCAGATCTGTGTTCCAGATCTAAGTTACCTTTGTAGCTTCTATTTAATATCTGACATTCTATACTGCAGAACATCAGCACATTAATAGTCAGCGTCGTAAAGTGAACAAAAGGCGAAAGCCGGGAACAAAGGAATCCGATAAGCCAGGTATGTTTGCGTATGATGTTTTGATGTCAAGAGTGAATAAATGCTTTGTAGATCGTAATCCTCTTTCATTAATGCAAAGGAAAGTCTTGGTTCTGCTTACTTTTTTTAGGGACATTACATCAGACCTGGCAAGTGCATCCTCTTGTCCTCTTATCTCTATTGCTGGTGAAAGCAGACCCCAAAGACCCCAAAAATCAGAATGCATGTGCCACGAACACCTCATGCCGAAGACCCTTCTGGTGTGTCTATTTTTTTCTGATCGATTTTAGAGTCTCTAGTGGAGTACACGGGGCAAAATCCCCTGAAGTTGCTGGTTTATTGCTTGTGAAGCTGCATGCAAGAGCCCAAAAAAAAAAAAAAAAATATTTTCAGGACTTTTCTGGCAATTATTTCAAGATTTTCTTAAAATTTCAGAATCAGGATGCCCTATTTTTTTGCAATCGGAAAGTTCAATAGGGATGATTCCTATAAAACGGGAGAGTTTGGCAGGTTGTATGTAGGAATGAGAGAGCCTTACAATAGAGTAGTAGTAAAACCAAATTTTTAAAATCCGGTTTTGATGTCCCCGCGAACACGGGTGGCCGGATTCACCTCACCCTGGCAGCAACTGCCCTTACTTACACTCCATCCTTCCACTTCACCTATTCAATGCATCCTCCATCCTCAACCCACCCTCCACTCTCCTCCTCCAATTCTGCTCTTTCTAAGTCTTCTTTGGACATCCCTTCCTCCTCAAACCTCCCCACTCAAACTCAAAAAAGCCCTTCTTAAAAACATGGTGCCCTTCCTTCCTCGCACATGCCCCATTACCATACCAAGTACACTATTCGCCTTGCCAACGGCCCACAGCCTCTTCCAAAACCCAAAATATCTGCATCAAGTCCTCAGTTCTCATCTATCCATCAACTTCACACCACCACCACATCACTTTCATCATTTTTTTCCCTCCCTCCCTCCCTCCCTCCCTCCCCTCCCCTGCCCTCCCTCCTCAAAATTGAGAATCCCCATCTCATTTCCGCTCAGACACATGTCTCCTCCCATACAGCATCACTGAGGCTCACACAACTCTTATTACACCCATACCTTTCATCTTCAAAGGATTATTTTCCCTTGCAAAACAAAACTCCCCCACATTCCCTAAATTCAACCACCCCATACCTCAATCAGCTGTCACATGTTTCCACCTCACAAACACCACCCCCACTAACCCTGTCTCCCAGATATGTGATCTCATTCACCGATTTTTCCACCTCATCACACAACTTTTCTCCTGTTCACATCCCTCTAGCACCCTTCTCACATCTCACACACATAAAATCGCTTGCCAAAACTTGGGTCACTCTCTTCATTTCTTTATGCATCTACCATGGATCCATTCCCACATTCTCACACCATACTGAATTTGCTTTACCCTCTTCCCACCACGGCCATATGGGCTTACCTTAACTCACTACCACCTCCTTCTCCACCCCGCTCAGCCACTTGTTATGCCTTCCCAAGGGTTGTACCTCAACCCTTACTCTCAAGCCTTCTTCCATTTCCAAAACTTCTCTCTCAATCCCTCCATTGTCTTGCACCCTAAAACCCAATCTCATCATACACTCTCACTCATCAAACCCTCTCTTTTGCACTCTCCGCAACTAAACATCAATCACACATTGCAAAAATCAATGACTAAAGTACAGAACTTGATGCACACCCACCTTCCCTCAACTCCTCAGACAATCAGACCCCACTCTAACTCTCCCGTCTGCGCTAACCATACTTCTGTTCACTCGCTTCCGCATCGCCCACGGGCCTCACTTTCCTCGGTACACTATCAAATGCCTTCTCAAGTCTACAAACACATTACGCTTCTTCCCTTTAGCCCTCGATATCCCTCTGAAACCTCCTCAAATAAACACTGCATCTACCGTACCCTTCTCTGGCATAAACCCAAATTGTATCTCATCCACTTCCACTATATCTTCCGAATCCTATCTCTAGAACCCTCTCCCAATTTTTCATACATGCTCCAACAACTTCACACCCTAATGCAACCGAAACTCAATCATTCCTCTTTCCCCCCTTTAAAAATTGGAACTACCACACTCACTGTCCACTCCTCTGCATCCCGCCCTCCATCTAACACTACACTCTCTGACACAACTTCCATCATCACACCAATCCTAATCTCTCCACTCACAATAAGGCCAAAAAACAAATTGTTGATTGTCCTCATCCACCGAACCCTAATTTTGGAAGCAGGAAAGTTTTTTTTTGTGGGCCCGCAGCCTATTCTTGCATACCACTTCGGCATCCGTTTGTGCGGTGTTGTATGTATTTATGTGTGGGTTTGTGTGTGTCAAAAAATTGTTTAAGTTTTTTCTTTTAAATTGACCTCAATTGGAAAAGTTTCAACTTCAATTGGAACCAAACTTCTGTCCATAGTGCAACATGGTATCCCTCATATGTTGATGAGGTCAAAGGTCATGTTTGAAAGGTCAAAGGTCATGTGATGTCAAGTTGACAAATGGGCTAAAAATGTAAAATTGATCTTAAATTGAAACTTGAAGTTCAATTGAACCAACTTTTTGTCCATAGGTGCACCAGCGATCCCTCATATGTTGATTTAGATCAAGGTCACGTGCCAGGGTCAAAGTCATGGGGCAGCCCACAGCTTAATATTCTTTGAATATAGCGAGCGCGAAATTCAGGAACCGCAATTCCTAGTTCCGTTTACTGTTCAAAAGAATACAGACCCCCATTTTTGAAAAATTCCTAAAAAGTTTTCCGACCGACCGACCGAACCATCTATGGACAATCAACAATTTTTTTTTTGCCTCATCATCTCAACACGCACCTATGAGGGTCCAGCCGCCCTTCCTTTTCATTTCGTCTGATTGCCTTCACCACTTCTTCCTGGCTGACCCTCTCAATTGCCCCTCCACCACACCAGCCTCCACTTTCCGATCCCCACTCCGTCTCCTCTTTTATGATTCTCTCCATATTCTCTTTCCATGCAGACTCTCCGCTATCTCTCTCCTCACTGAGATAATATATGGTCATCTTAGGAAGTTCAATGTAAACATGTCAATTGTACTCCTGGAAGGACTCCTTTAAACATGTTTCACTTAGTAATTTACGTCTAGTAGCTGGTGTTTTAATGTCATAAGGTAGTTCACCTCTTGTTCCCCTCATTGCTAGTAGATTGAAGTGCTACGCCAGTGAACTAGTGATGTGTCCAACTCATTAGAATACATGGTTCAGGCACCCCGAGAGCCGAAGGCTTCGAGGGCTGCCTGCACTGACCCAACGGTCAAGTGCATTATCCTGTCAATGCACTGAGGGCGGTGTCCTTATCC
>JAMKCH010018892.1:0-24069 GCA_023653785.1 Ophioderma brevispina
GGATGGTCCCGTCAGCGCTGCTTTTTCAACCGCTGCTTCGGATCGCTACCAATCTCCTCAAGTATCATGTTTTATACTTAATATGAAATATATTGATACAAATGAGAGAACACTATCAAGAAGAATGTGTAGTGTTTCTGGTATATTTGTGATTCAACGTAGAAAATAACGGATTTGTTTGCGATATTGATGTCCTTGCTCCCTGGGCCTTGCTCACAGCCAGGCGTGGGTTTCCCCGGTGATATGCCGAGCCGGTCCCACTTTTTACGATGTCAAACGCGTTCCCACTGTGCATTTGGTACCACGTCCTGACCGAGACTGACCTACCTGAGGTGGTCCTCGGACCCGATCCTCGGTGTAGGTCCTAGTCCATTAAACTCGTTCTCCACTAGGCAAGGAAATGGGCTCGATGTAGCATCGAGTACCATGTCCTAGTGGTACCAAACACCATAGTGGGAACGCGGCTCGCGTGTTCGGCGGGGACAAATTAAACGCATCGCGTAAATACGATTCGCCATGGAAAAATCAATCATTGCAAATCTGGTACATCGAGATATACAAAATTCCTTCCTTCGCTATGTGAAAGACTACTCTGCATGCCTCTTTTGTGTCAATCGTAATTGGGGCAAAGTGCTTGTGGGGCCTTAAGGGGCATTTTTTAATGCAATTTCTAATTAAATAGGTGCCATTTACTGTATTACTGAAACAGTACATCAGATACAGAATTCCTTCACTACGTGCAAAACTCATCTGGCCAAGGTCCATCCATCCCACCCCCCTTTTTGTGTGAATTGCATTGCAACCAAAGTGCTTTGTGGGCCAATTAGGGGCATTTCTGAGTACAATGATTTTAATATAATATGGCAGAATTGCTGTAATCGCTGAAACGTATATGGATGTATGCAGGGGGAGTGTTGGGTGTGTCCAGGGAGGGGAGAGGTGGGTTCATTATTGTGTTGGCATTTATCGCATGTTATGATCAACAAACTTTTGGCGGGGACCATATTTAACGCATCCACGTAAATCCGAGTTTCGCCTTTTTCTTAACTACTATCTTTAGAAATTTACCAGGTAATATCACACCTGAGTTGAATAGCTGAAAATGGTTATTTGTACAGGCCCTGGAAAAGTTCCGCTTGTTTAGCTGATTTCGCTCTTTTTCACATGCTTTCAAGAGTCAAACAATGTTAGCTTTTTATTTTCAGCCTGTTTTTGTGACCTTTTACTAATTTGTGCTATGTTTCAGCTTTTTTCAGCGCTTCTTTCAAACCCCCACTCACAGGTCGGTATATAATACATAAACAACATGAGCTAGAATGTTTAATTGTGCCGACAGGAAATTCATGCATGCTTTCCTAAGGGCTGAATAGGAAATTCAAGTTCAAAACTTAGTTTGGGTTTCTTTTCACTTGTTTTTCCCAATAAGTGAATACCCTGAAACATTCTTTTAGGTGCTTGTTGTACAATATAGTCCAATACACAGAGAAAGTTTTTATCCTCAAAATCTAATGCCCCTTTAAAGTTTTACTACCTCAAAAATCATCTGATCTTAGGACAAATTGAGCAGTTGACTAGCGTTAATTTTTGTTGAACTAATTGTTTTAATTAAAAGTGGGTGACCGGATCAACAGCCTCGTCCGCTGACTTACTCCATCAAATTTACACTTTTAATTTCAGAAGTTCACTATTGTTCTCATTGCCCAGTGTATTTAGGCCCCCGAAATGTTTCTGTTTTATAACTAAAAACATCTCCAATGTGGTAGTTCCATTATTATTACACACTGTCCTATGGGCAATGTAGTACACATTTATTTACTAATCTGAAATGGTAGGACTGATATAAACCGCAATATATACTATTATGGATTGGTAATGTACACCAGTCTAAATACTATAACAAGGAACCCAGTGGTAAACTATTAGATGATGTGACATTTGTTTATGTTCGTGGCGCCCCCTGGGTGTAAGAGAGCAAACTGGCAGCAGAAGCCCCTTACTTGCACAGGAATTTCGTTTTCTGCTCTAACTTTTGTTCAAATTAAAATATACCAACATTCATATTAAGCATGCTTGCTAATGCTACCAGTTGCATATGGTAACCGATTTAGATCAAGAAAGGTTCTGCAGTCATTTAGACCGCTTTTATGTGGTCTGTCATTGAACGACGGAATATTTGCCTGCAGAAAACAACAAGTGCGTCCTGAATGTCAATAAGTGACTCATAGGTCACTCATTCTATAATGACTTTAGACGTACGGACACGGGCTGCCGCTAAAACTGCGAAGACCGTTCTCCATGCGATTCGACATTTTGGGATGTTACCCCTGGTTCCCGAGGCACGACCCCTTCCCGAGTGCTGTCTGCGATGTAGTGCTCGGTGGATGCAAATTTGAGTGGGATGTCGAGCGATGCGTTGTCATAAAGAAAACGTTAATTGATGTGTTATTTTTCGTTTTTGGGACCGCGGTGTGGGTTTTGGCCGAGGTAATGGAGTTATTTTTGGTGGTTGTGGGTAATCGTCATTAGGGCTATGGACAGACAGAATGGTTTGTGCTCCCCCGTTCCCAGGCCTCCCCTTCGCGAGTGCTGTCGGTGATGTAGTGAATTGTTGCCGTAAATGTGATTAAGATGTGGAAATTTTGCGTGTAAAAAACGACAAAATTTATTGATGTGTAGATGCGCATTTTGGAGACCGCGGTAGGGTTTTGGACCACGATATTGGGTTATTTTTGGTGGTTTGTGGAGAGTTTGGGGGAATCGTCATGAGGGTATCGACGAGTAGCTTGGAGACTTGGAGATGACGTCCTTGTAGAAGGATAGTATGCTGCGAGTGACAGAGATGTTTCCTTAGTGGGATGATTCAAAATTCGTGATGTCACCTCTAAACGGAAGTGTAGATGCACAAGTAGGCTGATCTTAATAAAAATAATACTCGATATAGTACAATCTTTAACTATGATCAACTGATTCTCAAACAAATGTTAACCAATTACTTTCACCGTGTTAGATTATGCAGAACTAGGTATTCATGACAACCAGTTCACATGCGGAAACATTGAGCTAAACGGTTCGCTGGTGCCCTAACGTTTTTGTACGTTAATCGTCTAGGTTCTACCATACCTGCCAAAGCGCTATGCAGATGAGTACCAGTTACCAGTACATGGTGACAATTACACTAATAAAACTATAGCAAACACTGTACGCCCGTGCTTACCCAATTGAAATTTATTTGTGGCCATATGTGACATTAAAGTACTTGAGAGAAAAAAAAAACACAGCGGTCCAGTGACAAAAGGTATGACATGAAGTTTTAAAATCGGTGAGGGGGATGGACTTTAAACATGATATACAAGAGCGTACGTTAAAATACATGGCCTGTTACCTGTCATGTATCGTGTAAAAGGGGCGAGCTTCAATTGGTCATATTTTACTGAAAAGACGCAAAATAAGACACAACGGATAAAACACCAGTGCCCAGCGGAAAAAAAAAATCTTCGGCAAGGAGTTCCATAGGTACCCCTCTTCGAAAGTCTACAAGAAAACAAATATTGTAAGTATTTTTTTTATTTTTTTTATTTTGCCCTGGGGTTAGGTATTTGTTAGTGTTAGGCCATAATTTAAAAAGAATGTGTTTCCTATCAAAAATCAAAAGAGGTGGTAACATATGGAAGAACCTCTTCCAAATCATCTTATGTGTAAAACTCAATATAAAGTTGTAATCTTAAACCATTTTTTCGATTCTTGCAACATGACTGCAAAATTGTAGTTATTGTTTTCAATGTGAAATACCGGCGGTGTCGTGTATCAACTAATGCGCATTCATAATGTGTAATTTTACGATAATATTTATGCCAGTAACAATACTTACACATGAGTATCGGTACGCCTACACATCCGCCAATATCGGCTTTTATGTTTATTTTTTTGTAAATATGGTGGTTCATTTGGTATATTTACTGAAAAATATCGTAGAAGGGCAAAATAAAATACGATATATAAAAACTATAGTGGCAAAAAAGCAAAATCACATCATGTTGTAAGTCAGGGTGGTAGGTATTTATTGTAATTTTAGGCAATGTTGTCTTGATTTTTTTTAAAAGAGTTTTTTTTTTTTTTTTTAAATATAATGATATTGCCGTGGTCTTAAGTTTGGTTGGGGTAGAGCAGGACAGGGACGTGCCTCCAACAGTCTGGAAGTAGGACCCGGATCAATAGTGAGTGCCGAAAAAAGGGACCAGCTATATACCATGCAGAGATGCAGATTTTTGGCCAAATTTAACGTATGATACTTGCCCTTTTCCTCAAATTTTTACATTTTCAGCAAATTGGGAAAATTTTTGCTCAGATTGAGGAGATCGGATTAATTTGTTGGAAAACAAATATTGAAAAAAGATTACTATAACAAAATTGTCTTAAATGAAAAAACGGGGTCATACATATACCAGAAGACTCCAATGAGGGGCCCATTTGCCGGCACTCGTATTCCTTTGTACTCGGGGGGGGGGGGGGGGCACTCCCAATCTCTCTAGCTCTGCTGCCCGAAGGAGCAAATTGCACAAATACTGTACCACTATATGGTTATACTCACGTTGAATTTCAATCTGAATAGTCTTTCAATTGTTTTCAAACTATTCTTTGAATTTTGCGCGAAGCCCCTAAAAAGGAATTCACCTCGATCAGGACAGGGGTAAGGCTGATGCGTTCAAAGCTGGGGGCGTTCGGTGATAGCGAACGTGCAAAAACGGGTTCTTGGGTGAAAACAGCCAAAGCCATTAAAATAAAGGTGATTTTTTGTGGAAATTTGTATTATTGTATTATTTATTATATTTTTTCAATCTTGGTTCAACCAGAGTATATGACAAAATATTGATATCGCCGTGGGTTAAGTTGGTTTGGGTAGGGATGACGCTTACGTGCCTCGAGATCTGAAGCAGGGCCATATCAAAGTGAATAGTGGGCCGTTTATTTACCGCTCCCACTCAAATCAGCTTGCGGTTGCCCGTGCTTCACTTGCAGTAATGTTCACCTGGCTTCATAGCTCTAGTGGCGTAACCAGCTTTTTTGTTCAGGGGGCAAAGGGGGGGGGACAGAGTTCAGGGGGGGGCAAATATATTAAAGTTTAGTATAGTGTAGGCCTAGTGAATACTAATTTTCATGGGGGCAAGAGGGGGAAAGATTCCCCACGGGGGGTGCAGCTGCCCCCCTGCCCCCCCCCCCCCCCCCTATGGTTACGCCACTGCATAGCTCATGTTGAGAGGGGGCCTAAATCTTTGACAGCTCCTGATTAACACATTTTGAGGCCTATAAAGCTCAATAAGGAGAAAGGTTTGCGAGAAAATATGTAAGTCTCGGAAATACGGCGTAATGGAGAGTGATAACCCGTTTAGTGACCGCTCCCATTCCAATCAGCTAGCGGTTGCCCCGAGCGAAGGCGGGCAAAACCGCCTAGCTATACTATAAAGATCGAACTTCGCCATGTTGTTTTTTCCCTGGAGGTGACATGTTGACCCAAGAGGTCGCCATGTTGAATGTGACCATATCAGGTACTGCCATTCCAGCGGTCTCTCGATGTCGGGGTTATGTATTCAAACTGCTGATAGCTGATTTAGATTCATGAGATTGCAAATAAACGTGTTGTAAACATAGCTAAACATGTTGTAAAATAGTAGATGCGTTTGAATTCCCGTGGTTTGACAAAGAGTATTTACGTTAATTGTGGGTAGTGTAGTTAGGGTACGAGGTATCATTAATGTTCGTGGCTTAATTACCCATGGTCCTCGAGTTTTGACTTTGTTGCTATTTCCTATGTAAAAGATTATTTCTAGTGATAAAAGAGAAAATAAGAAGGCCATACTGTAAAACCATTCCAAGATTGATTTATACTAAGTCTTTCAATTCAGTGAAAGACTTCTAATTTTTTTTTTTTGATTCTCACTGTTATTTCGACGCACATTTCGGACTTTTGTTCTCGCGTTAAATCGTGATCGCGTGGCGAGTTTGACCTCTTTGATATTTATTTCTAAATTATGTATTTTTTGGAACCAAAAAAATAAGAGGATAAAGATACTCATATATCAGTTGACAATACGTTTAAGATATTTTTGTATCTAATTAGCACATGATCATAACGTATTTTTGGAAGAACTAATTGGTGACCTTCGGCCTGATATACAAGAAGGCGATGGACACTCGTGCACTTAATATGCACTCGCGTCTTGGTATAAGGTTGTAACTGCATGGTGGGGAGGGTCGAAGACAATGGAACAAAAACACTTTTTCGGCTAAAGTAAAATATACTTAGCGATACTATTCGCTTATTAGCTCGAAGAAAGCAGGTTTGGTTTACAACTGCAGTGGAATGCATTTAAAAGGATGGCCCGATTTAGTATATAAAGATTTAATTTTGACTAGAATTTTGACCCCCGTGGGGGGTGGGGGGTCTCAACACAAAGACCAACGGGGATGTGCCACAGGGGACATCGGTCCATTTCAACTTATGGTATATCAATGATCCCTTTTTCATGCTAATTGGTATAGCAAAGGCGTCGGTTTTTTTTCAAAATTTTCTCATGGCCGATTTTTTTATAAAGATTAATTTTTGATAGAATGCCTTCAGGGGGTTCTTATACACAAATGACCATACGGGGTCGTTGCCACAGACATCGGTCCCATTTTCAGCATCTGGTATATCAATTTTTCATGTTCAATTAATTTTTGGTATTAGCAATGGGGTTTATCTGTTTTCAAATGTTTCTCAAATTTGTGGAAAATTAGTCAAATTTTCTCACTCAAGAAGCCAACATTTCTAAAAATGTTGAGGACTTAGTCAAATTTCTTCAAACCCGGAGCAAAAAATTTGCTTTAAAATGCCAAATTTTGGAAATAAATGGCAAATTTGGGTTAAATTGGCCCTAAATTTCCATCGTGATATAGGTTGGTCCCTTTTTGGCGATTTAGTATAAAAATTTAATTTTGATAGAAATTGACCCCCGTGGGGGGGGGGGGTCTCAACACAAATGACCATACGGGGATGTGCCACAGACCGCGGTTTCCCATTTCACCTTCTGGTATTCAATGATCCCTTTTTCATGTAATTTTGTATAGCAAATGGGTCGGGTTTTTTTCAAAAATTTTCTTCTTATGGCCGAATTTTTTATAAAGATTTAATTTGAAGAATTGCTCTCCGGGGCATTCTTAACACAATGACCATACGGGGTCCGTGCCACAGACATCGGTCCATTTTCAGCCCTTCTGGTATATCAATTTTTATGTCAATTAATTTTGGTATAGCAGGGTGTTCTTTTTCAAAGGTTCTCAATTTGTTGGAAAATGAGTCAATTTTTCAAATCAGAAGCCAACATTTCTAAAAATTGTGGGAAATTAGTCAAATTTCTTCAATACGGAGAAAATTTGCTAAATGCCAATATTGTGGGAAATAAATCGGCACATTTGGGTTAAAATTTGGCCCTAAATTTCCTCAGCTGATATAGGTTTGGGTCCTTTTTTGGAAAAAAAATGGATAGCATTTATGGGTCCTACTCCAAGACTCTGGAGGCACGTCCCTACCCAAACCCCCAAACCCCGGGGAAATGCTTTACCCCACCCAATCAGTAAAGTTTCTCGCCGATATTTCAATCCGTTTTGAGGTGAGATTATGTTAGCGCCAGAAACATTTCCGTACGTTTAGGGCCAAAATACGCACTTGTCACAAAAAAAAAATTATAATAAAAAAAAAAAAAAAAAAAAAAAACCGAGGGCTCTGAACCAGATCTAATAATTTGTGCAATATGTAGCCTGGAGATTCAATATGCAAAATTCCAATACCCGTGGAATCGTAGAGGTTGGGCATGCATTATGTAAGCATACGTAATACGCCGATCTTACAACCAAAGCTACCGAATCTTTTTTTAATTACTTCGTTGCACTTCATCAAAATTTGACATCATTACATTTTCAATTTTGTAGGTGCAATGCCAAATCAAAGTTGTTAATCTATTGTTATAGGGATAAGTCCTCGAATTTTGCATTTCATTTAGTCAGTTTCAATGTCCACACCCGTGTGGTATATAGTGTTGAAGGCATACTCAACACGATTTTGCAGAGGAGTTTTGCAGAGATTTTGATAATCATCCCCCTTTTCAGCATCGCTTGTCCCAAAGACCCCATTTAAAAAAATCACCCAAAGACCCTATATTTTGGTGAAACTTTTACCGCTGTCACCCATAGGCCCCTATTTTGCTGGGAGAAATTGTCACCCCAAACCTCATTTTCGCAAAAATCTTACCCAAAGACCACATTTTTTCGAAAATTTTGGCAATTTATCCTCTGAAAGCCCTATTTTGGGGCAATTAAGGCTGTTAGACCCCTATTGTTTCAGCCCTCTGTCACCCAATGCCCCAGGGTTGGAAGCGCGAGCCTTACCCCCATTATCCATTTCATAGTGATTGCCCCCCCCCCCCCCCGGACACAATTGTACCCCACCATTTTTGCTAAATCACGTTTAATTTTCAGTCGGAAAATATCCCTTTCAACTGACTATTTGTTTGCATTTTGCGCGAAGCGCACTAAAAAAATATGGGTTTAAGGGCTGCTTTCAAAGCTTGGGCATTCAGGATAAAGAATGTGCCAAAAAGGGTTCTTGGGTGAAAGGCAGCCAAAATGCCATAATAAGGTGTGATTTTTTTGTGGAAATTTGCTACCTTTTAAAAGTGTGTCTTTGGTGAAAATTTGAGCTTGGACATTCGCTGATAAGAATGTGCCAAAACGGGTATTGGGTGAAAGGCAGCCAGTTGCCCATAAATAAGGGTGATTGTTGCCAAATTTTGGCGAGAGAATGGAGAAAACTTTGAGAAAAATATTATATTTAATATATAAACTGATCAACCTTTAGTGACCGCTCCCATTCAAATCACTAGCGGGAGCCTGCGCGAATCGCGGGCAACCGCTAGTCCATATAAAGAAAGCCTCTTTCTAATACTTGTGCCTGTATGATTATCTCATTGACTTAATACTGTATCGTGTGATTGGTATGCCAGCACTTGGAAATAGGTGTGTGGCAGCATATACTACTTCAATTTCTTTTCATTACAATGGTGAACCTAAGCTTATTTGTATGTAATTGACCCAGGTAGTAACTTCATAGTCGGACAAATGGCACAGTTTTCTAGTTTCTTATAGAAGAATGGAACCTGCGAATGGCAAAGAACAAAACTAAACGTGTCTGTCCCAATGAATGCTCATACATTGGAGATATTAACAAGGCAAGTAAAGTTGAATATACATTCCTTCAACAGTATGATATATTAAAATTCCACTTTCCTAAAATGTCCTGGGTTAAATAATGCATCACATCAGCACTAAATGGAAACTAGCATGCCTATAATGACAGTAATAAATGAAAATTTGATTTGTGTAGGATATTTCAATCAACAGAAAATACTTTTAAAATCACATGTTTCAAATTCAAGCATAATTAAATATTCAGCAAGAGTTATATTCATGCTTCTATGGCTAAAATTCTGTTTTTGGGAAATGTTGCCAATTCTGAGTTTCCACAAATTCTATTTGGCCCAAATTTAAGTCCCAAATCAGTTCTGAAGACACTTTCTCAAGTTGGTGGCCACTGGACATGTTTTGGCACTGGGCAGGCACTTCACCAAGTTTACTGTCCACATTGGTGCAGTAAAATATCCCCATAAAATAAAGCAGCCTATTTTTGATACACACAACCTTGGTGGGATATATATTTTTCTAGAACTGGGTATTTATTTAAGAACCCTACCCATACTAAGATAACATCCTTTTGTTTTTTGCAAAGTTTACACAGGAGCCAACAATTTTGTATACCTATTCTTGTGTTTTTAATGGTAAAGTAAAACTTGTTTAGGGGACTAAGGAGATAATCATACCCATAGCCCCCCCTCCGAAACCTTTAACAGTTTGATTGCATAAGGGTATTTTATTGTTTTGTGCATATATTACTTTATAGCCATATACAACAAACACTCTTCAGATTTTTGCTTTGTTTGTTCAACTGTTTTTAAAGAAAGACACTATCAGTGATTTATCAGAGGTAAAAATATTTGAAATTTGTAGGAAGAGCTTTACAAAATTGAAAGATAAGTCTGTATAATTCCTATAAGGTTACTTTTTTTCCCACTGTAGAATCACAGGCAGGAGAAACGGCCAATACCCCAAGATACGAATCTCCAATTAATTACGTGCTTAGTCGTTAAGTGTCGAACGGACGAGTATGACTAAAATCTACGATTTTGTCTATATTAGGTTGCTTCTGGCCTATCCTTTCAGGGTGATGTTTAGGATACTCGTACTTGTTTCATATATCAAAATATATGTTTTTTATTGATTTTTTTCGATTTTCTGATTTAGCAAATCACTGATAGTGGCTTTAAGTGAGCATACATTCATGTATTTTGTGAAATTACGTTCCAGTAGATCACGCATGCAATCATTCAGGTATCATGAATTATTGTCACTCAGACCGATGTCTCCAATGACAAGTGACCTGTCCTATTTTACCAGTTGCAAAGTAACAGAAAGGATTTAAACAGTCTTTCCACAGATTATGACCTAAAACCAACTATATACATAGTATACAGGGGAAATGTTGGTTCATATTGGCCCTACAGGTAAACACATGCAATTGAACCGTACTGCTAATTTTTGGTAAATTTTAAAATGCATCTTTTAGATAATGGGTCGATTGGGTGGTCACATTTGTAATTCTGAAGTAATGATAAACAAGGGGTGGGGGGGGGACCACACCCAGAAATTAGTGACCACATAAACTTAACCTGTTACCTGATAAAGATCACAATGCTTTCTAAACCATCCCCCATGTTTGTACACACAATCCGTCTCTTCACCCTGTCCCTGGTTATAAAAAGGCTTGTCCTTGTCATTGCTTAAAGTTGAGGATGTGGGCAGTTGCAAGGTACTTGTCATGAAAGCTTAAAATTTTAGTGGTGGTTTTCACACATTTTGTTTTTTTTTTTTTTAACTTGCAAATAAAACCTCACAAAATATGTTACAACTAATTTTTCTTATGTATTGTTACTCTATTAGATGACAGCAACCATAAATTTAACACCATGATGCACAAAGTCCTGATACTTGAAACCGAAACCCGACGTCGTTACATTTGTACAACCAAATAAATTGGTTTAAAATTGTACAGTTGTAAATGTTGCATAAATAGAACTAAGGCCTGCCAGGAGGTATCATAGTAAACTATGATACCTCCTTGGCCTGCTTATTCAGGTATTATTTAACTCCATGCTGATTACGTGACTGTATTAAGGTAAATCTTCAACATACTAAATGCATTTATAGTCATTGAAAACATGACTTGGATTGCAACATAGAGGAGCATTGAAAAGAACACGGTCATAATTAAGCTCACACAGAACGAACCTTGAAGTGGCAGTGTTGGGTAAGGTCTGGCCTTTCCCAGGTAATTGCATTAGAACAGCTTGACCAAACAACACTTTTTAATGAGTTTTTTAAACTACCCGCATTAGACACCATTGCAAAATCAAGTTAAATTTTCCAGTACCGTACTACTAGTGCCTAACAGTTTCACAAAGCATTAAATTATAAAAGTGGGGTATTTTTCTTGTAAATATTACATAAAAACAGAATTGGGCATTAATAATTAACTTATCTCATGTTATTTTTATTATCAAAGGCTGTGAATATTATACCTGGTTGTTATTTGAACCCACTTTTGAAACCCCTTTCGCATTACACCCGAATATCCAAGTTACCAAACATAAGCAAAAAAATAAAATTTATAATAATTAAGTGGTTACTATAACTATTTAGATTTACTTGTCATAGCAGCAGCATTCATTCACATACCCAACCATGTCCCCGCATGTGCACACACACTCCACACAACATACACACACACCTAACATTACAAAGATTTTACGTAAGCAGAGCTCTGTAGGGAAGATTCTGTGGGCAATTTCAAATAAACAATTTCCCATATCCACACTCCTGTGTATAAGTTTTGCCATGCAATAGCTTGTTATTGGATACACAAGCTTTCCACTCTACATAGACAAACGGATTATTGATTTGACCTGTCAGATCAATTTGCAAGAGGTTCAAATGGGCAATAGTTACACTTGGCTACAAATGGTTTTTTTTTTTTTTTTTTACATTGTACCAACTCTTGAAGGATCAACCAGTCTGGTTCCATAGTGGCCAAAACGGCTACAGTGTAACCGTTTGAAGCCGTCTGTAATCGTTTTGCAATCATTGTAGCTGTTTGTAGCCATGGTAGCCAAAAGTGGTGATATGTAGCCGTTTTCTATCTCCTAGTGTATACTCTTAATTACAGGGACCTGTAATTCCTGTAGCCAATTGTTGATCCAACAACACAAAATAAAGCATATTGCTTGAAAAGAACCAAAATAATTCCACATACTTGCTCCCAGCACTTGCACTGCCATATGTCCTCAGCAATTTGAAATGGCAGTTAGTGGTCATGTTCCATGTATGCACATTATGTGTTGCACTTCTTATTTAACCTTCAATATGACTCTTATTGTTTAGAAGTCTTCAACTGCCTAATTTTCAAATACGGACTGCCTAGTTTGATTCGGAACTATGAACGGCTAATTTCGATTGTGTTTGACTGCTTAGTTTTCAAAGATCGACTGCGATTTGATTATGACTACAGGTATAGAGCTTCGACTACTTATTTTAAAATGCTTTGACTGCTTATAGTACCGTTGGAATGCCTTCGACTGCCTATCGACTGCCTATTGACTGCTTATTGAGGCATTTTTTTGTGGTAAGGGTGAAAAAGAAGTGGCCCCAAGATGGAGCCTTGGTGGACGCCACAGTTTATATGATTAAGATGTGGATTTTATATTTTGTATAAAGAAATTGGCTACAGTCACTTAGGTAACTCTGAACCATCGAAGGCATCCCTCGCAACCGTAGTAAAACAGTTTAGATAATAAACTATCATGGTCATTGTGTCACATGCCTTCGAAAGGTCCAAGAGATCCTAAACACAAAATTATTACGTCAATATCCTCACAATTTTATCATTGCAATTTAAAAAATGAGCCATGTAAGATGATCACCAGACGAATCCAATGACTTTATATAAGATTATATTTAATGATTGAAATGGGTAAACGTCCTTTTGTACACAACACGTTCAATAATTTTTTGAAATTTGGTCATAGCGATATTGGTCTGTATTTACTAAATATCTGATTTTGATGGTTTTTTTTTTTTTTACCAGATTTAAATATCGTGTTAACTTCTAGCGATTTTCAGTTTATTTGGGACTGTACCTGAGGCGAGCAAAAGATTAATGATGTGTGTCCTAGCGTGGCAATGATGTCCTTAACAAATTTGACATCTGATTTTATATCGTCAGGCCCACAACTTGTGGTGCCACACTTTAGTGTGTTACAAATAGAAAGTAATTCATCTGATCTGTAGGAGAAAGAAAGGAATTGTTGGGAGACTCCATACTACTTAAAAATGAAGAAAGTTTGTATCAAATGCGGAATGTTTTGTGGCAAGGTTCGGTCCGGCATTAGCAAAATAGGAGTTGAAGCTGTGTTTCGATTTGTTTGTGGATTTGAATTAAAGTATTCATTTTCGTAAAAACTATGAGGGAGGTTGGGCAGAGTTTGACGACCTAGACTGCGTTTAGAAGTCTCCAGTTGTGTTAAGATTGTGTTTGCTCCTCTAGTTGTATCAGTGTAATAATTCTTTTTTGATGCCCAAAAGTGTTTTTGAGTTTCTTGCGATAATATAAGTTAATGTATTTCATTGTAGGGTGAGACATGTATGCCTATATGGTTTTTCTTTACGATGGATTATTTTAGTAGGGCGAGGGTGATCCATGGCTTTTGTTGGATTTTGAATGAACGACTTGCCTGCTTATGTGTTTTAAAGGAAATGGATGTTGTAGATTTCTTGAATTTATTTAAGAATATATCGTAGGCATTGGTGGAGATCACTTCCATGAAAATTTCCCAATTTACAAGGCTAAGATGATTATGAACAGTTTCTCATATTGTGTCATTAAATGAAGCGCGATTTTGTATGGTTGTTTGGGGAGGGGCGTTTTGTAATTGGTTTAGATCGGTAATTTGAAAAATGGGGAAAAAATATCGGTTTATTCATATAGCAAAACCCCATATTTTAATTTAATGTGTAAGTACATTTGTGAATAATAAATTGTCGATTAGTGTAGCGGCATGGAGGAGTATCGGGTCGGCCTATCACTCAAGGGGTCCTGCTGTTATTGAAAATGTATTAAGAAATTTGTTAATGATTTGACATTATTAATACTGTAGAAGGTCGAGATTGAAATCACCTTTAATGTAGCACTGTTTATTTCTTTAGTATATTATTAGGGACTGTAACAAATCAGAAAGAGAATTCCTTGGTCAGTTTTTCTATGGGATCTCTAAATATTGCCCATAATGTTTATTACCAAAAAGCAAATTTTCAATAAAAACAGATTCAGAATGGTCCCCGGTTCCCGTTTGGCTCATTAATGAGTTTTGTGACATCATCATCAAATTCGATAAGAAACAGAATTATGATATAAATGGCTGAACCTCCACTTCTCCTGCCACTACGCGAAACGCTATGTAAAATATAATCCTCAATATCTATAAGATTATACCATCTTCATTAAGACAATTTTTGATAGGGAATACAAAAACGTGTGATTGAAACTCGATAAATGTGTGAATGCTATCGAAATTTTTGTTCACACTACGAGGGTTAAGATGAAGGTATTGAAAGGTCATCATCAGTA
This sequence comes from Ophioderma brevispina, assembly GCA_023653785.1. Lineage (NCBI taxonomy): Eukaryota > Metazoa > Echinodermata > Ophiuroidea > Amphilepidida > Ophiodermatidae > Ophioderma > Ophioderma brevispina. The sequence continues at coordinate 14,825 of JAMKCH010018892.1, forward strand.
AATGTAGATAATTGATCGGTGTCAAACTAATTACATGACCTAAGATGTTTAAACATATTAGAATCATTGAAATGGTTAATTGGTCAATTCATATAAAGGTTGAGTTTTTAAAAAACTGAGCATATTTGTTGGTAATCAATAGAATTGGATAGACATAGATACAATTTGGAAATCTCATCTCAACAAAATGGTTGAATGGAAAAATCTCACCATACAATTTGAGCTATCCCATCATTGTTTACATATGAGTCAGTTAAAATACAACGTATATGATATCGAGATTACACACCCTACAGACCAAATATGACTGTGCGATATATATAGCTTTAGTACATGTATTACATGTATTTTTGCCATCGTTTATATTACCATACTTAAAAGATGAGATAAAAAAACTATTACCCATAGGTGATAAATTTAAAATTATTACCATAAATTTGATAAGTGCATTTTTTAGCATGGGATGAGGTTCAATAGAAACACAAGTGTATGTTTAAAAGCTCACATAGGCCCAGAGCAAAATAAATTCTTGCATATTATTTACCAGTGATAAATATTTTTAAACAATATAGCAATAATATTCACAATATGAATAATAATTGATGCAAGTGAACAAGAGGATATTCAAATCGATAAATAGTGCTAACACACAATACATACACACATTGAATAGACTCATAAAAACGATTTCCACACAGGATAACGAAGCTGTCTGCATTTACATTAGCTGTGAACTACCAAAGTTTATGACAATATAGATAATATAGTAAGGTAATACATTGATTTTGATAAAATATATTAATTATCCCCTATGCACGACTGATACCACAAAGTGTGAATCTTATGGCAGTTATCAGTAAAGGATCTGAGACGAAGGTGCTGTTTTGCTGCTGCTTCGCCGCATCTGATTTTGATCATTATTTACAAGATGCCATAACTACCACAATTGTTGAATCATTGCCACATACATGTATGTATAAAATTATAAATTTCTTGCTCAGCTATGTTAAATACCTTTGGTAAACTGGGAAATTCCAGATAACTGGGTGGCTTAACCCTAGTTGCTATCTCATACGATTTACATTACATAATAACATTTATCACCATCGGTGGTGCAGACCCTACCCATCCCCCCGAGTCTACTCTTAGGGGTCAGTGATCATCAGCAATTGGGTACTCCCACAGGTAGATCTTATGTACCCGAGGTCCTTCGCTAAGGAACTACATTTACAACACTGAAATCGGTGGGAGACCTAACCCAACCCAGAGGTCCAACTCTTTAAGCTATAATTTATAATCAAATAATTACCCAATTTGGATGGCATAATTGAACCAGAGACGCGGAGGGAATCTCCTAACCGAATGCCACCTTAAATCTGGGAACATACAACTTCCAAAACTTAGCATTTTCAACTCAGAATTTAACCACCAAAAACATAACTTGGATAACTATATGCATCTAAGCGTATTAAGCAGCTACTTTTAATTAATAAAGTAGCATAGCAGGTGGAAAACCTTTATTACGAAACCCTAACTCCCAAGGTCTTACTTGTAGAGTTCTTATTCTTTCTCGATATAATCCTAGAAATCTTGAATCAAATGGGTTTGACAGGGAAGTGGCCATACTTTACCCATATCACAGAGGGATTACTCTTGGTTGATTACTGCATCCTTATTACATATCAGTAGCAGGTTGAAAACCTTTACGAAAGCTCCCAAGGGTCTACTTGTAGCCTGTTTCTCTTAATTCTCTCTTCGCTATATCTAGAAATCGTGAATCAAATGGAGGGTTGACAGGAGAAGTGAGCCTACTTTACCCATATCACGGAGGGATCTCTTCGTTGGTTGATTACGGCCTCCTTATTACATATCACAGAAGATTAGATATATAACCAAATGTTAGAAGAATGCTCCCCTAATTAATATTAGGAAGTGCATTAGTAGGGGCCAAAGGCACTCAAAAACGCCAGCCCATGCAAATGCGTAAGAGAAAGCAATCATGGGAGGAAGGGCGGTTTTTAGACTAGAATAGCAATGACCTGATCAGATGCTAAGGCGAGAAGCAATAAACAAACAATAGTTCAAAATCAACACCACGACAAGGCGACCGCTGTGCGCAGGCCTGAATAGGCAAAGCGTCACGTGACCAGGCACAACCTTGGACGTTACCAGACCAGACAATGACTCCTCTTTATAAAGGCCGTTTTTATATCTTTAGCTTCGATCCTTTTTTTGCGGACCTCGCGATCTACAGGATTAATGGGAAGAAATAAGTTAGAGGACTAGCAACGACATGCTATAGAATAAATGGACAAAGGTAAAGTGCCACGATTCATCAGACCGTGGTACGGTGGTATATGACTAGCTAATGAATATGGTTAGCCTCAATAGGGATAACACTAAGAATAAGTCAGTCCATCCCCCACAATCTGAAACAACATGACTGTGATCATGAACATACATGACATGTGTAATAAAGTGATAATAATGACGATGACCACGATACGATTATAATAATAATAATTAGGATAATAATAATAATAATGACAGTAATAATAATAATAAATGATACAAAAGTGATGATTGAGGGGAAAATTACACATGAGTTTTAATGAGATTGCATTATTATAAAAATACATGTTAGTGACATAATTTTGATATTCATATTTTTATTATACATTTGACAGAGTAACGTGCCATCCCAATAATTTAATTACAAGACCATTTAAGCAGAATGGTTGGCAATGCATCGATCCATAAGTGAACGAATAATCGCAAAACGCCATTTTAATGTAATAAATAGATGATAAAGGGATAATATGTCATGACAATAGAACTAAAGTGTTGCTACACCATAGGGCTGAGCAGGACAGTGAACCAAGATCAAGATAATTATGTTCTTGGTATACCATTCTGTTCATTTGCCCAGCAACCAACATAAATTCTGCATGTTTTATACAACAAATCAAGCGCAAATGCCAAAAAATAGTGATTGGTTAAGAACACCCACACTCCAAACCTCAGGGATTCAAAACTAAAGTCAACCCCAAGGACCGTAGCTAGTGACCAGTCAATGATAGGATTTAAACCAAACGCCATTGGACTAACAGTAGACCGTGTTAACCGTGAATTCATATCTAAGATGATTGAATCCATGGCAAACAGAACAAATCCAATATCATTTGTACCGGTCACCAACCACAATCCCAAAAGATCCACTATTTAAGTCCCTGAAATTCAGAGTGCATAGACGTAATTACAGCCTAATGTAAGCTTATTAATTTTGTTATGCACTCCAAAGTAGAAGTATAAAAAAATGTGAATTTGTCCTCGGTATAGAACCCCTATTTAATTCAGAAGAAGCCAATACAGATCGCCCACTGTAGAACACCACGCATAGTTCCACGAGGAACAAAACCGGATAAGTAAAATATCGCTGTGGCTCTTATACAGACACGAGGGTTCAATAACGAGGACAAAAACAATTTTCTCCCTTTAGTGCGCATAACTTATTAACACAAAATTAGTCTTTACTACAGGCTTTAAAAATAATACATTAGATAAGACCTACGCATCGAATTACTGGCAAATAATGCAACAAAATATCTAGCGGTTCCATGTTCAAAGTGCCCGGATCCCAACAACCATGCCATCACAATAAAAAAAAAATGGCTTAAGGCAACATTATCGGGCATCACTGGCCGTATATCAAAAAAAATAATAATAAAAATGGCTCATTATCTGACGCCATAATGGAAAACCAATATACTACATGGCCAAATTTAAAGCAGAAAATGTAGACTTTGATAATGAAATATAAGCCATGAGATAATGAAGCAATAAAATAGGCAAAGTTGAGTAGCATACAGTCCTAATTTGAACATGGAAAAATTAATAGAAAAACAGTTCGCATTAAATGATTAATATAAATAATAGCGGGAGAAACGATACCATTCTCATAACATTCTCATAAAAGATCTGCAACCATTAAGCATCATATCTACAACTAGGAGTAATGTAATCCAACATATAGTACAAGGAAGAAATTATGAGGATTTGAGAAAGGGGTGATGATCATAAGAAACATCAAATAGAGAACCAATGAGGGAAGGAGGTTAACAGGCCATTGAAGGTAAGTCATTCAAACGGGAACAGATCTTTTCAACGAGAGAAAATAATTCAATGTAGTGACTGGGGAACTAATGAGATAAGCTGCGGTGTATACGAACTGTATGGATGTGTGACATCAATAGTTTCTAACACATGAATGCGGGTTGATTACAGGCATGGTAGGCCTATAAGAAAAGATACACAGCACTGACTTAGGCAAGGGTTGTGGGACCAAAACTTAATTTGCAGCGCACGAATGCACGCACGGCGAATGGGAGGAGTCACGCATGCTAAACGGACCCACTTTCATTCGGTTTTTCCTTTATGTGAGTCAGGATGTGGCTTTTAAGAGTGCTATTAAGTGCAAAGCTTTTCTGACAATATGTGCACTGATATGGTTTTTCCTTTGTGTGAATCCGAATGTGGTCTTTAAGACTATCACTGCGCGTAAAGTATTTCTGACAATATTCACACTGATATGGTTTTTCCTTTGTGTGAGTCAGAATGTGGCATTTAAGACTACTACTTTGTGAAAAGCATTTCTGACAACATTCACACTGATATGGTTTTTCCTTTGTGTGAGTTCGAATATGGTCTTTAAGATTATCACCGCGCGTAAAGTATTTCTGACAATATTCACACTGATATGGTTTTTCCTTTGTGTGAGTCCGAATGTGGTATTTAAGACTACTATTGTGTGTAAAGCATTTCTCACAATATTCACACTGATATGGTTTTTCTTTTGTGTGAGTCCGAATGTGGCGTTTAAGAGGACCATTTAGTGCAAAGCATTTCTGACAATATTCACACTGATATGGTTTTTCTTTTGTGTGAGTCAGAATATGGCGTTTACGAGTGCTATTTTGTGTAAAGCATTTCTCACAATATTCACACTGATATGGTTTTTCCTTTGTGTGAGTCAGAATGTGGTCTTTAAGACTACTTTTGTGTGCAAAGCATTTCTCACAATATTTACAATGATATGGTTTTTCTTTTGTGTGAGTCAGATTGTGGCGTTTAAGATGACTTTTCCGTGCAAAGCATTTCTGACAATATTCACACCGATATGGTTTTTCCTTTGTGTGAGTCAGAATGTGGCATTTAAGATTACCATTTACATATAGTGCAACACATTTCTGACAATATTCACACTGAAGTTGGTTTTCCTTTGTGTGATATGCAAGGTGATGAGGATATGCCAAGAATTTCTGACAATACTTGCATTTGTGTTTTTTCTTCTTTGAGTAGTCAGTGTGAATGCCATGACTACCTCTTTGTGCAAAGCATTTCTGGGGTTCATTGTATAGCCACTGGTACGGCCTTTCATGCAGCATTAAGTTGTATTTCTTCCTTTTTCTCTGATGAGAGGCAAACTTTTGCTCATGCCTTCTAGCATGCTTCATTAATCTTTCAAACGAGTGTGCATATCTGTTACAGTATCTGCATGTAAATGGTCTGTATCTATCCATTGTGGTAAAAGTAAGATGTTGTTCCTGATGTAGTTTCAATCAGTTATGCTATTTTGACTGTCACAGTTTCTGCATTGTTTTCCATTTAGAAAAATGTTCCTCTGTTGACATCGAAGCTATCAACATGACACTTTGCCTAAGACTGGCTTCCAAGAGCTGCCTTTGAAATAAACAACATGTAGGACAAACATAAAAAATATAACTTTTTTAAAAATACAACACGCAAGATAAAAAACTATGGGTCAGGAATTGATCAAATTTCAAATTTTTGGATATGTGTGCAACAAAATGGTTATCTTGATCAGACCAAACAGTTTTCAAGAATGACAAGTTCAACTTATGGACTACATCAAGCTTTTATAATGCTACCCAACTTGGTGCAATTGTTTTTAACATTTGTTAGGTTTGCTGATTTGGATGGTGTCTAGGTTAAAAATACATTGGCGGACCAGAATCGAGAGTGTCGTCTGCTGTCGGTTTGTGAATGGGGAGAAGAGGTCCACATGAGGTCACCAAGGACATGTGAGGTCCACCAACAATCACTCACCACACCCCTCCTTTCCCCCAAGTTCATCATAGTAGCCCTTACAGACCTCATACAGCATCACTATATTAAGGCCTACATTTTGACCACGACACGCACACACGAGACACACACAACATACAACCAGGAGAGTAATCGCCTATGTGCCTTCTGCATTCTTGCAGACACACAAAACAGGACATTCTGTGACATTTTAAGTATTGATTATAGGCAAAATACCTGACTCCCTCAGGAGATACCAAAGTCGTGACTCTAGTGACCACCTGGACAAGATACTCTCAGATGAAAAAAAACGGCTAAACCCGGCCTAGCCGAAACAAATTATACGCAGTGCCGTGGACACTAACCCCCCCCCCCACCCCCATGAATTTTAAGACGGATTAAGTTTAATATGTGGGGCGTATATGGCAAGCTAATGTAAAAATAGTCAAAGTAGAAATACTAAATGATGCTTTTCCATTTTATGTTGCAAATTGTCGAAAAAACAGCTGACCGGGCATTTAGCATTGTTTCTGTATTTGATTAGGAGGGGCTATCAATGGGGTCATTTTTTTTTCTTTTCATTACACATAGGGCTGGGTTTTTTGTATTCTATTATACCTGATCTCAACTGAAATGACAAAATGGTTTGCTTTGGGTCCAGAAAAAAGTGTGCAGTCGCCCTCTTGTGTCGTGTCCTTTAATTTTGTGGTGGGAGTGGATTTGAGGCAGAAAATCCTCTAATTAATGCTTTTCACAGGTATTTTGTTAGGCTTTGAATGTCTAATTATATATTTATGAGCTCAAGAGATCTGATTTTGAAAGTTGCATGAAATTGGACTTGCATTTTCTTAAACTTGACAGTTTAGGTCAAAATTAGTGTTAGGGCGCTTTCACATTTTTCGCCAACGCTTTTCTTTTGCTTTTTTTTGAGTTTGCAGCAACAAAGTATGCTCACAAACTTGCCCTGCTCAGAAAATTTGATCATTTTACTCATTTAGTTTGCTGTAGCACGATTTGAATTTTCCTCACATGCTCCTATTCAATTGTACAGGGTTCATGCAAAAAAAAACTTCTTTGTGTACATCTGTAGAATTGAATGGGAGCAATTCAATGAAAGTTGAAAATGGATCACTGCAGACAACACATGTAATAAGTACTCAATTTCTTGAGCTGGTCAAATTTGGGATTATCTTCTTGGCTTTAAACTTTACGTTCAAAACAGTAAATGAGAAAGCATAAGCAAAAATCACGAAAAGCGCCTTATCTAAATTTTGACCTAAACCGTCAATTTTTAAGAAAACGCCATGTCCAATTTTCATGCAATTTTCAAATCAGGCTACTCTTGAGCTCATTAGCAATAAGGTAGACATCAAAGCCTTCCAAAATACCTGTGAAAAGAGTAATTAGAGGGATTTTTCTGCTCAAATCCACTCTCACCACAAAATTAAAGGAATGACACAAGAGGGCGCTGTACACATTTTCTTGGATCACCAGGGTCAAAAAATCTATCATTTCATGTTTGAGAAGGTTTAATAGACTCAAAGAAACCCAGCCTAATGAAAATAACCAAAAGTAATTTTGCGCCTGCCATGCCCACTCCGAATTTGATTCACATCATTAGATTTCTATAGTTTGACCACTCACTAATTGCAATACCTTTTTATCCTTCTCTTATCGTTTCTCTTTACTGGTTCGCCACGTCACCATGTTCTTTTGCCCCTGATCTGTTAAACAATAATTGTCAATGTCCTCGTCCTGTATCGTCCTGTTCTGTCTGTCGTGCTTTCCCGTAGTTAAATTATTAATCATAATCATTGTAATAATTTTAGGTGGGTCATGCTCAAAGTCCATCAACTTATTATGGCCTCTCCTGCATTGATATCATGCCATTTCACATTCTGTATATTATTGTTTCCCTCTTAAATATGTCGATATTTATTCCAATAATAACTGTAAATATTGTATCACTTAATGTAATTATTAGCATGATGATAATCTAATAAAACTATTTGATGAAATTGATTGATTGCTTCCAATTTTTGCAGTCTCCATATTTTCAAAACATTTGTAGTATTATCAAATATTTAGGTTAAAATACATCGGTGGTGAATGATTCACATTACAGATTTATTTTTTATTATTATGATAGCGCTATGACCACCTTCACCTTGATATGACCTTTGGAGACGATGTCAGCAGACTGAATACATTCTGAACCTTGAGAAGTGCTGTTTCAACACTTAGAGATGAGATGGCTAAATCTTGTAGCTGTTTTATAGCAACTCTTGAAGTCTGAATTAGCTCCCCAAATGGTACGGTGGACATAGGACGACGATAGTGTGAAAAATATTGGTGTCAAGATTTGCTTTCTGAGGAGGGAATTATCCAAGCCGGGCTGTTAATATCGAGATGGAATATTCCAAAGTCAGAGTATAATTCACTATTTTAGTGATAGTTGGAAGCAGGTCTTGAAGGCGAGGTCTTGAAAAGGCCGACAAGAAGAAGATCCAATGGACAGGATGTGATAGCTGACGATTTAATTGAATCGTGAACTTCTCCGAAACTTCTGCAAATTCCTGGAAGCATGAATCACAAGTATCTTCAATACTACAGTCAAAGGTGGTGTAACACTGGCCTCCAGGTTGCTTAGCAGATTATCAATTTAATATCGCTGAAGAACTTTGGCGAACATGTCAGCAGGTCTTTCGACTTGCTGGTCTGGAGAGTGACAATGGCTTTCGCGGGTTGTCGATAACATTATCCACCACAACGAGAGTCACGTTGGTTTGACGTCTGCAATCTTGATTGCTGTGATAATCAGTATTGCTTCACTCAGGAGTGTTTGATATTCATTCCAATGGTCTTTATAATGACTTCCTTGTCGGGACAGTTAGACCACTCTTCAACTATTTCTTCACGGCGGCGACGTTCTTTCTTAGCAGCTCGCAGGAATCGAGAGTACAACATAGTCATGAGGGCGCAGTTTACTGTCCTCTCGCAAGCTGGTTGTGTTCATCCTAGAACCTTTGACAATATATCATTTTAACTACCGACCAACGTGTCTAAATCTGTGCAGTGTCAGAAATGGGAATTCAAAATTCAAATGGCAAATTCAACTGTCCTTGATGTTACGAATGCTG